>JAGFPH010024642.1:0-11262 GCA_018207615.1 Philaenus spumarius
GCAACACACCAAATTTCGTTCCAATCCGTTCAATAGTTTTGGAGAATTCTAGATTTTTAGTTACTTTGATCCCCAAACCCCCCTAAAATTTCGAATTTTTTTAAACTCTTTCTTAGCGAGCGAATATGGTCCTAGAGGAAGCTACGTACCAAATTTCATTCCAATCTGTTCGGTAATTTTGGAGAAATCGTGATTTAGTAATTTTTACCACCCAAACTCCCCTAAAATTTCCAATTTTTAAAACCCTTTCTTAGTGAGCACCTATGGCCCTAGAGGAAGCTACATACCAAATTTCGTTCTAATCCGTTCAGTAGTTTTTGAGAAATCTTGATTTAGTAAATTTGACCCTCCCCAAAACCCCCTAAAATTTCGATTTTTTTAAAAACCTTTCTTAGTTAGCACCTATGGCCCTAGAAGAAGCAACACACCAAATTTTATTCCAATCCGTTTGATAGTTTTAGAAGAAATCGTGATTTAATAACTTTGATTCCCCCAAACCCCCCTAAAATTTCGAATTTTTTCAAACCCTTTCTTAGTGAGCACCTATGGCCCTAGAGGAAGCCACATACGAAATTTCATTTCAATCCGTTCGGTAGTTTTTGAGAAATCGTGATGAGTGAATCAGTGAGTGAGTGGTATTTCGCTTTTATATATATATAGATAAACCTTAACCTTAGTAGCTCTTGTGTTGTGACAATGTATGACCTGAACCTAGCGCACTATACATATCTACAATACTAATCCAATCAGGAATCAGAGATTTTGTAGTGTTTAAATAAAAAATATATAATGGTGTAAGAAATAGTTTATTGTAACAATGAATTAAACTACAGTACAGGGTGTTATTAACAATGAAAATGATAAAATATAACAGTATAAGTTAGCAAAGTTGAAGATCTTAGCGACCAAAATCAGTACTTTTGTTGATACATTGGCAATTTTCTTAGAAATTTTAAAGTAAAACATGAAATTGTTTGTACAGTTTTCTATAAATTTAGCATTTACTTTTTCTAACTTCTGTGATTCTTTGAATGATTTATACAATAAAGTAGATTGGTTTATTAACCAATATTAACCATAATTAACCAATACTAATGCAAATTGGTTAATTATGATGCAATTTGAAATTTCTTTGAAAATGTCTTTTTTAGAGGCTAGAATTAATAGGATAGATAACCACTTGTCACTCATACTGCTGCGAAGTCGATTTTTTTACAATTTTCAGTCTACTCATGGTTCTCTCGACAGAACAGCTAGTGACTGCCAAAGAAAGAAGAATTCTATACATTACAGTTAAATTTGGAAATTATGATATTGGACCATTGTAAGGCCGAATGAAACCTTGTTTCATCCACTGGTCTGCCATCCTCTCATTTTCACGTTTCTTTTTGCTTGAAATTCTTTCATTTTGGACTGTCTCTTCTTCATGGCTTGATGACATCTCACCGTCTGACGAATTATCACGTTTATGGAGGATGTCTGAAATGTCTACTTCTTTATGCTACTTGTGTGATAAGTCACACAACTGTGTTTATTTTGAAACCTATGGCCTTGACCGAAGCAATAGGAATTTCTAAGTTCGCTCGGCGGCAGGAGACGGGAAGGGGGTTGGGCATGACCACACCAAGATTCTACCGAAACCGAGAGAATTATACCGACAATGAACAAAAAATATCTTAGTTATAAATAGGTAGATTATTTACTGTACTGTATACTACAATAGCAATACATTTGCCAATGATATTTATGTATTATTGTCTTCCTACCGAACGTACATACACGAAATTTCAATTGTGTTTCACAAATTGTCTCATTTATTTATAGTTTAAAAAATCCCCCCCAAAATTATAATTTCCCTCCAAAATTTGTTTTGATGGCGCTCTGGGCACCCCTGCATTGAACTAGAGGTGTTAGAGTAAAAAGGTTTAAGTCTTCCGACCGACAGACGGTAAAAAACATTGTCTAATAAGCTTGCAAAAAGAAATGATTGTAACCTTCGTTGTACAATAAAGCTTTATCATTATTAATGGAAAACTTAATACCAAAATCTAAAATTACTCAAACTGTAATCCATCCACAGTGACCCACTGGTAACAGCGCTCAACAAATGATTCGTACGCTTTTAAAAATAAATTTAATCGCACACAGTTAAATCTGGGGATCGGGTTGGCTAATCCAAAAAATTACTTCCACGATCAATCCAACGCCCATTAAGATTGCCATTTAGTAAGTTCTTGACAGGATTTGCGAAATGAGGCGAAGCACCATCTTGTTGGAATATTGCTTGGTTCATTTCTGGAACCGTAAAATGAGGCAAGACATGTTGATTTAAAACTTGTGCATACTTAAAGACATTTTACTGTCCGAAATGTCTGTAAAATACAATAAAATGGTTTATGCAGTGTGTTCTACGTTTTTTTATTCCTAACACAATTTTCCCAAAATTTCAACTTTGAATGCTTATAACTCGAAAACGAAGGCATCTACTGAAAAATGGTTTACGCAGTTGTTTCTTTTTCTTGAAATGTCACATTGAAGTGACGTTTTCACATGACTACCATCCCATTTAAAAACATAAAGTTAAATCCAATATGGCGGATCCAAGATGGCGGAAAATTCCAGATAACAAAAATAGATTTTTTAAACTATGCAGATCCGCATAAGCTTCTTCCGCCAAGTTCGTGTCTGTTGGCCAATAAAAAGTTGTTTCCATTCTTAAAAATCACCCTGTATATTATTTTTATTTTCGTTTGTGCAAAGTAATGTATTATTATTACTATTTTAATAAATGCATTTATTATTATTGTATTTACTCCCCATCACTTTCATTGTTATTAGTAAATTCATTATATTTATTTTATTTTTAGAATTCATTCATTTGTATGATCTCTTAGTCTTGTCTGTACTAATATTATAAAGAGGTAAAATCTCTTTGTTCGTTTGTTTGTATGTAGGGGGTAACCTCTGGAACTACTGAACCGATCGAAAAAATAGTTTTACTAGTATAAAGCTACACACTATCCCTGAGTAACATCATGGGCTGTAATTCATTTTGATAAAAACATTTTTTATTTCAATATTTGTAAATTTAGTAGGAAAAAATCTTAGGTTAGGCCTAAACTGATGAACCAACACATGTATTTACATTTATATAATAGCAACCAATTGAATAAGATAACAGATAAAACAGCTCTTTGCACTAATATTTCCATGAACACCTGATTTCACACTTTGAAGCAATTATTTGTATTTCTAACTTATAGGTTAGGTTTTTATTAAAGTTTATACCTGAGCCTTGCTGGTTCTTTTAACCTTTATTACAACTGCTGTTATAGAATATACGAAAGAATTTGATTTGAACATTCAACATTATTCACCATCTTGGCTTTGGGGTTATTAATAATTATTCTACACCTTTATTGTAGAAAACATAACACGATTACGTGTAAAGAAGGTTCCAACGGGGTTGGCGTGCGGAGTACGAAGGGTTTCCCCTAGTCTCTCATCTGGTAGGTCAGTTATGAAATAATGTTTGACACCAATGGAAAATCTCAGTTTTATTTTAAGGCTTCTTTAAAAAAAAAATACAATTTTTAAATGCCTAACGGTAATGTGGGTTCGATCTCGCACTTCTGTTTATTAGCGAATTTCCATAGGAAAAATGAGCTATTGCAGTGGCCCTTATGGTAAGACCCAAGGTCGGGAGTAGCAGATGAGCACCGATCATGGTCCCCAGAACACGTTTTGGGGTGTCATTAAAAATTATATATAAATGTGTTCGCACTCTAGCGGCCGCATTTTAAGTCCGATTTGGTTCAAATTTGGTACACATGTTCGGACGAGTTCGTTAGCCAAACAAATCCAATAATCGAAAAGCACGTTTTTTGACCGGAAGTAACTATTTTTTGAAAATTTTCCTACGAAAATGAATTTGTTTTTGAGTTTTTCTACAAATATAAATGTAGGATGTTCTTCTGAACATTTTGTTTTTTACGCGGCCTTATAGCTCGCTTGGTTCCCCCAAAATTGATCAAAACGTAAAATACCATAGAAGTACCCGGTTCAAAGTCATGTGGTGGATTCTACCACGGGGTTGGCGTGCGAAGCACTCAATGCATTGTGTATTGAAGATACTCTCAATACGGGGGTTGGCGTGCGAAGCACGAAATGTTTTGTGTGTTGAAGATATTCCCAATATTCGGAATTGCGTGCGAACCATTTTGCAGCTATTCAGCACAGTCGTGAATAGACCTATTTTCCAAATTGTTAGTTGAAACCCTAAAACATAGCAGTTTGAGTATTTGGTCAACCTTCTAACGCACCGATTCCTTTCGGCTACATATTTTTGTTGAATATTATGTGTGTTTGTGTTTGTGAAGTGTTTTTAATGTAATGACGACCTGACCTTTTCAGAGAAGCCCGATGATGGAACATAGATTCCGAAATGCGTAGCCAGAATATAAATACGAAGTCACACGACGGATATACAAAGGTAAATATATAATTTTTACTAAAACCCAGGCCTATAAACTTAATTTTGGAAATTTGCTCAACTCATGTCAGCGGTTCAGCTGCGTGGTCGAATTATTATTGTAAAGCAGACGGGTCAAGGCTGTAGACTCATCAAGTTGTTTTGGCTGCCAGCAACAATATTTCATCAAGTCTATCAAGGGCCGCGGCTGAATAATGTGTAGATTGATAATCTCGTACTCAGCGGGGTCACTGATTAGCCGGCAGGGGGCGCTCCGCTACGATCCAAATTACAACTCACTTTTTCGATATTCTTTATGCGGTGGATATTAATTGATTGAACATTCCTTACCGACTTCAATTTCAAAACATAGGCTACAGAAGTGGTCTTGATGGTGTTTACTCCAGTTATTTACGGTTATTAACGAATTTCCATGGGAAAGATGAGCTATTGCAGTGACCCTTATGGGTAGACCTAAGTTAAGTAGTAAATGACTACCGAACATGGTCCCCAGAACATGTGTTGAGGTGTCATTAAAAATGTTATATATAATGTATGGAATATTAACGTGTATACATATGTATATATGAGTTCATATTCTGTCAGCTTTAAAGCAGGTAAACCACTGATTGCTTTACTTCCGCCCTTTTACCACAAATATATGGGTTTGCGTTATGATATCAATAGGCCTACATATAAATACAATTGAAGTGCCTGCCTGTGATTTCAAAATACAAGCATTTTTTAAGCTCATATGGTTACTCAATCACTACCAAAACAAAAAAACACATTTATACATTTTTGTCTGTTTGTTATGCCGGGCTAATCTACGGAATGTCTGAACCGATTTTAGCGAAACCATTAACAAGCAGAAGACTTTTCAGAGATTATTTTATAAATTTTATAGGTTACTTTTTATTACGAAAATATTGTAAATTCCTGTTAGAAAATGTAAAAACTATATATAAAATTAGGGATTTTGTGGACAAATGTCTGGGGATATTGCGTGTATATTTCGATCTATTCGATCTATACATATAATATTACAGTACTAGAGGGCTCTGCACGCCAACCCCCGATGGAGACATATATTAAGTTTTATTTATAATAAAGGTGTAGGATTAATAATGGACCTCAAAACTAAATGGTAAATAAAGTTAAATGTTCAAATCAAATTATTACGTATATTTTATAACAGCAGTTATAATAAAGGTTAAAAGAACCAGTAAGGCTCAGATCTACACTCAAAAACCTAACCAAAAAGTTGGAAATACAAATAATTGTTTCATATTTTAAAAACAGCTGTTAATATTGGTTACTCACTATCAATTACCATATATTATCAATAAATATGCATACTATTAAATTATAATACCCCTATGTCTTATTTATTTTTAATTAGGATATAATGTACTTTTTTCTTGTTTTTAATTTCCATAACACAAGTTTTTATTGGTTTGTGCGTGTTGAAACATGTGTTGATTCAGTCTAGGCCTAACTTAAAATAGTCCTTTGTACTACGCTGGACATCCGAATCAACTGTAATATCTGTTAATGTATTCAATTGGTTGCTAATGGTAACGAATGTAAATACATTCAAGAAATATATGTGTTGGATCATCCCTCTAGGACTAACCTAAAAGTATGTTTTATTTATTTTACCTGCCTTAACGGCAACAAACACATATAATTTATGTTTTTTGTGCACATATTTGCACTGTACGTTTTGAATGATGAAAGTTTTTTTTTTAATTGTCGTTTTTTAGCTTTTCATAATGTTGATTGCTTATTTATTGGTATTACAGCTGTTGAGCTGTTGGACGCTATGGGGTTGTTATTGTGCTTCATCATTTCGTAAGTTGTGTTGAAATAGTTCACTTGGTAATACCTCTGAAATAGACATTGGGCTTTCTCATTTTGTAAATTGTGTTAAAATAGTTAACTTGGTAATACTTGTGAAATTGTTACTATGCTTCCTCATTTTGTAAGTTGTGTTATTTTTATTGTGTCCCATTTAAAATTGAAACCTACAAAATTTAAAATAACACAAACAAGTTTGTTTATATTTAAGATAGTTTTCACTTCTGTCGGCAATAACACGACTGCTTTTTAATTAACATTAAAAAAGAAAAATTTCACTCTTGCACATTTCTGTAAAGTTTACGATTTTGTAGAAATCTGTCTTGAAAAAGTCCTTTTTTATCCATATTAAATTATCCAATTACTAAGCGGTCGTTCACTTCAATACAACGTAATTGTACAAACAAAAATACAGAAAACAAGCAATCTATTTAAACAAACAAGGGAGGAAGAGGCTGTGAATGACATTCTAAGAAGTAAACTCAGTATTCAAGTTGAATTCATATTTTGTGTTAGTGAAAGCATTACGTAATGGAGTGTTAAGCAGATTGGTAAAGTCTGTACCTGACATGGGTAAAACAAAGAGAGAACAGGTCGTCATCAGTTTAATTATCAACCAATCAGGGTAAGGTATTTAAAAGGCGACTGTAACCAATCAGTACGTGTCGGAGGGTGACCATTTAAATTGTGTTTTTTTCCTATCCTGAATATTCCTATTCCTATTTTTCCGATTACGTTCAGTCATTTTAGTTAAGGTATGTTTAGACTTAAAGCTCTGCTCCCTAAATTCAAATCGGCGAATTTGGCTACCAATTTCAATGTTAAAAAAAACCTAACAATACCTTCACTTTTAAGCATATTTTTTTGTTATTTTTGTCGAAAAATGAAAGTTGTATTTCTTTTCTTAAAGTAAATTAGATTGTGGGTGTTGATTGATAAGGTTTTTTACAATATCTCTTTTAAAAAAATTAATAAAGTTTACTATTGTTTACTATTTATAGACCTATCATACGTTTATGCAAATAATAAAACGGTTTTTGAAAATGTATTCAGCAATCAACTTCAAATGACAGTAATTCAAAATGAAACCAAATTTTCAAATTTATTCCACGAATTAACGGGAAAAATTACTTATTCTATAGCATTGCTCTTATAGGAATCAGATTCAATATGGCGGACAGGGTATCCCCCCCTTAACAAAATAAACTAAACATTTCATTGACACCGTAAAGGTAAATAATAATTTGACAACGCAGCTGAACTGCTGACGTGAGTTGAGCGAGTATCCAAAATTAAATTTATACGTTTAAGAGTTTCAACCAACAATTTTGGAAATTGATAGTATTTTACGTTTTAATCAATTTTGGGGGAACCAAGTGAGCTATAACTTCGTGTAAAAAAATCAAAATGTGCAGAATAATATCCTACATTTATTTTTTCAGTTAAAACACGAAAAAAGTTTTATTCTAGTACGAAAAATCTTAAAAAAATAATTTCTTCCGGTAAAAAATGTACTTCCGGTCGTTGGATTTTTTTGGCTAATGAACTCGTTCGAGAGACATATACAACCAAGGTGTGTACGAAATTTTTACCAAATCGGACTTAAAATGCGGCCGTTTGAGTGCGAACACATATATACAGGGTGTATGGTTTTTGAATAATTTAGGTTTGAAATTTTCAAACAGCCGTCATTTTGAAACGCATCATTGGATATAATCGCTTATTTTGTATTAGATAGATCATTGTTAGATTAAACTTCATGCTAAGTTTGAACTTAATCAGTCAAACCGTTCTCTAGGTATGAATTATTTTGTAAAACAACATAATGGCGGATATATGGAAAACTAAGCATTTCCGAACCTATGTTTATGAGAACTTTTTTCTTTATTTTCACTAGTAGAACACGTCCAGAAAGTTTCTGTGTGAGACACCCTTTATAACATTTTTAATGACACCCCAAAACGTGTTCTGGGGATCATGATCGGTGCTCATTTACTACTCCCGACCTTAGGTCTTACCATAAAAGTCACTGCAATGGTTCATCTTTCCTATGAAAATTCGCTAATAACAATCGTAAACGAAATGAAATAATAGAAAATTCACGTGAAAAATGTCATTTATCTGATTAACGTAGAATAGTTACAATTCAGCACAGAAACCAAGAAAACGACATTTGATGGCAACGAACAGAACAAGGAATACCAATATTGACAACGTTATAAAATTTAACTGAATATTGCAACCGAATGTTTTTAATTTGTAAAGATAGATAAGTTGGTTTCTACTTTCCGAAAGATCTGGCAATGCTGTTTTACAGGGTGGTTCACAAAGATATGCAGAAACATCGGGAACTCTTTCTACGTGTAAAAGTAAAGAAACAAAGTTATGTAAACATTGGTCCGCAAATGATTCGTTTCCAGATATCCGCCATTGTGTTTTTATGCAAAATAATTCATATCTAGAGGAATTTGTTTCTGATTGAGTACAAACTTGGCATGATCTATAAAAAAAAAATAAGCGATTATATCCAATCATGCGTTTCAAAATGGCGGCTGTTTGAAAATTTCAAACCTAAATTAATCAAAAACCATAGGCCTACATTTTAACCAAACGAGGAACCTTTTTTGTAGTTCTTTCGATTCCCTATCTGATGTTGTCAAAACAAACAATCAGATGAAGGATAATAGTTAAGCTAAAGGTAACAACAGCAAATGTACATACAATATTGTTGTGATTACTGTTTAGAAGAAGAGAAACCCAGCCGATTATAGACTTTGTATACTGTATACACCCTTGTACACGCTAAACAACTGTAGACCATTCTCTATCTCACTCCAACACCAGTGTTACATCTCCTGGCGGCATAGTGGTAAATACATTTAACTTTTAAAACTAAGATTGTCATACCATTTCCAGAAACTTAATATAAAGCCCGTTATAATGTTACCGGATCCGTTGGTGCCGCAGCAGGCCCGACCCGGCGTCAGAATCGATATTTTCCAAAGGATGCGTATTTGTTTATAGCATTAAATAAACGATTGTACATAATAGAAGAAGTCGTAGGGTCTTTCCATTGAGCTGTCAGTCATACTGCCTCTTGCATTACCTGAATAATTACAAGCAGATGCTGAACACTCGCACAGTCCGCACGGATTGCCCAATTATTTGTTTTTGTTTGTATTTGACGAATGTACGATTTACTATTTCAGAATTATACGTTACCATATGTTAACTCTTGTTCCTTCTTACTTACATAACGTACTAAATCGTTAGCTCATATCGTACATAAGGTTAGGTTAGCTCACAGATCCAACTGTAAGTTTAGTATCTGTGCTCGTAGATAATTTGTAAGTGAAAGGCTAAATCATAACAGACAAAAAATATGGTATTCTCACAGTAGTTTTTACTTTCTCCATCCTATACGTAGTATATGGAGAAAGTATTGTTTTCGTCAATATTTTCGAATTTGAATTTTTAGTGGAATTATCTGTTTTGGTGCTCACTGAACCCAAAAATATTTTTAATGAAATAATTTGTTTTGGTGCTCCTTGAACCCAAAAAAGTGGTTTTTTGGTGATGTCTGTCCGTGTGTCTGTAAGGATGTGCACAGAGCTGGAGACCATACCAAAGGTCCGATTTTGATGAAATTTGGTATGTGTGTGTAGTTCTGGAATATCTGCAGGAGTTTTTTTAATTTTTTCAAATTTTTGAATATTAAGGGGTTTTGCTCCCCAAAAATGGCAAAAAAAACGAGAAAAATAAAAATTTCTCAAAAACGGCTCTAACGATTTTGATAAAATTTTGCTTATTTGTAGCCCTTAATGTACCCTACCATATGCGAAAACCGCATCTTTCTAAAAATTCAAAACCATTTTTCGTGCATCTATACATGCCTAATTGACATCTTTGGTGCAAAGTTGTTCGAAATCGATCGTATAGTTTAAATAATAATAATATAATATGGATGTGTGTTACATGCATCTAATATTTTCCATGGTAACATTTTCCTACTTTTGCAATTCTAAATAACCACCTCCTATGCTACTCTTGGGAAGGTATAAAGTTACAACTGGGAGAAAGTATGTGGCAGTTATCTGGTACCGTTTATTTACATTAATTTGGGATGAACGGCTTTGTAAATATTAGGCCCACGGCGATAATCAGCTAACATTTTACCATAATTTACACGATGTATATAGCCTATATACACGTATAATAAATTTCAATAATAGACTGAAAGCTAAACTTTAAAACATTATTTTTGTATAAACTTTACACTGGGGAAACAGAGTGGCTGAGAGGCTAAAGGCGCTAGTCCTGTCTTATAAAGTTGGAAACTTCAACAATGGTTGCGCAGGTTCGAGCCTAGTTACTGGCGATGGTTTTACCTGCAATATGTATTCTCTGCTCCCCACGTGTTCTGATGTTTAACTGGTATGAATAAAAAACCTTAAGAAAAATAAATAAATCTAGGCCTATATACATAAGAATATTTGACCTGACTGACTAACAAAGAATTAAATTAGAGGATAACTATAGAATAATAAGTTTGAGTACAATTTTCTGCCAATCCTAACTTAACACTTTACACTAAAGTTTGACGACGCGTTTCGGAATTCCTCGATAATGGAGGAATTCCGAAACGCTTCGACAAACTTTAGTGAAAGTGTTACGTTAGGATTGGCAGAAAACTGTACTCAAACTTATTTCTAAATCCTAGCAGATATAATTTGTATAATAACTATAACTATAGAAGATTAAAATATTCAAATTTAAAGGTAGCCTATATTCTTATGAGGTCATAGAATGTTGAATTTAAAGCGTGAAAATGGTATGACAATCTTAGTTTTAAAAGTTAAATGTATTTACCACTATGCCGCCAGGAGATGTAACACTGGTGTTGGAGTGAGATAGAGAATGGTCTACAGTTG
>JAGFPH010024643.1:0-11262 GCA_018207615.1 Philaenus spumarius
AATGTGGTGGGAGCCGGCGTAGGAGACTTGCACACTCCCTCTTCACGCTCTATCCTAATTGGTGCTGTCTGTACCAGCTATTCAGATTCCTCACCACCTTAAAAGCCACTCCGTCTTCAGGGGTACCACTCCTAGATAATTTCCATAGACATATTTGTCCTCCAGGCCTCACCGGCACTTGCCACCCACTAACACTTATCGGTATATATATTTTTAGTTTGTTTTAATGAGATGAATATTAGCTGGATGTGGCAGCTTGTACAGGAGGATATGTTTTATGGTGTTTACAATGTGTTTGTATTATTTGCTTTTTACTACAGGTGATCAATGGATCCAAGAAGATGAAGCACAAGTTGTAGATTGGAATTTTCCGTCAACATCCCAAGAAAAGTTAAGATATAATACATTCAAAGACCTTTGGGAAAAAGGTTATTACGTATCATCAGGGAGCAAGTTCGGTGGAGATTTTCTAGTATATCCAGGTATAGTATTTTAAATGTAAAATTTAGTGTCGTAAAGCTCCACCTATGCAAATAATTTATTTTTTTATTACAAATTAAGCTATTTTTTGAAATTTTGTCTTTACTACAATTAATAGATTAATTGTCTTGCCTTTTAAACGGAAGAGTTCTGTTTTACTGTTATATTTTATGGATTTATTATACAGTTGATTCTGTAATGTGCTGAGATAATAAGGGATTAAATCCAGTAGCAGGGGGAAGAAACGACTCTGGGAAACGATAAATACGATGTTGCAAGGTCCAAGACCGCTTTGTCATTCACTATACTCCCCGTCAGGTAAAGGTCACCAAACTACTGCGTTGGGTAAGTAGCGGAAATGTATTCAAGGCAAATGACAGTTTTGATTTCTTTCTGTTCAATCTAACACAAAAGTTTTTATTGAGAAATCCTCTCAAGCTATGAATTCTTTATCAAAGTCAATTCAGTTAACTTACATTTACTTGTAAGCTAACATAATTGATTTTGAAAAAAGTTTTTTTTTTTAATTTGCCTCGGTTAATACGGAAACTCGGAGGTTCTGCTGTACCTAGTTTGAAAAAAATAGTCAATTTAGGTCAATAATCTGTTTTAAAATGGATTACAGAACATTTTAAATTAGAATAAATTTTGAGCACATAATTTATTCCACAAAATGTTAGAGTAATTTTTTGTAGCCCACTTGATTTTCTATCAAATGGTATTATAGTAATTAAAATTGTCGAACAAAGGGTAAACCGTACAATAATACAGCCACTACCACTCTCAACAATGTAAACTAATGGAAGCTTCTTTACCCCTTTGTTCTATAGTTTTGAAAGTTATACCGTTAGATAGAAAATGAAAAAAATGTGCTACAAAAATTTAGTCTTAAAATTTTTTATAAAAATTTACTGTTTTTAAGATATGTTCATTTAATATGTGTAAATGACTATCATTTTGAAACAGATCATTGGAACAAGTTGATTCTTTTTTGTCAGACTAAGTTTTTACATTGATGAGTAACTATTGCCAAGTAACTATTGATGAGTAACTTTGGTTAAGGCGTCCTAAGAGATATATTTAATAAAAAACAAAATGGCGGATAGCTGGTAAAAGAATTGTTTCCGGACATATGCTTATGGGAAGTTTTTTCTTTATTTTGACTGAATCATTCTGAATAAGAAGACATATTTAGGTTAATTTTTAACCCGTAAGGGCGGCTAGCGCCTTTAGACGCGGCACGACCCAATCTCTAAGCGCGGTTAGAGATACACAAACACATGCTAAATGATTCCATAGTTCACGAAACTTCCAATAGAGTGCAGGGTGATGTTATTTGAGTTACAGTGACTAGATAGAGACAGTGTGGCCATATGAAAGTGGCCGCCATGTTTTTCCTAAAAGTAATGTCATCTGCTCAGAATTATAATGTAAAGATTAGTGTTATATCTCTTTGTAATTATAACAGAAATGACCTCTTTGTTTTTTGTATAAAGGGAAAAACATGCGATTTAATTGTTACAGTTTAATATTTATATTGAAATTAAATAATAAAAACTGTGTTTCTTCTTAAAAGGTGTATTCTGTTTTTTTTTCGTGCAAA
The DNA here is from genome assembly GCA_018207615.1 of Philaenus spumarius. Taxonomy (NCBI): domain Eukaryota; kingdom Metazoa; phylum Arthropoda; class Insecta; order Hemiptera; family Aphrophoridae; genus Philaenus; species Philaenus spumarius. Next base: position 2,084 of record JAGFPH010024643.1, read on the forward strand.
AAATTTAACAAATATAATAGAAACAGAAAAGAATTTAGGATAAACATGGCTGCCGGCCAATAGGAAACAAGACCTCACTTGGCCACACTGTCTCTATCTAGTCACTGTACTTTGAGTAAGTTTAGACCAAATAAAAAATATAAGCAATGTCTGTTACGCCTTATTGGTCTGTCGACAGAGCAAATGAGTCTACTATCGCAAGTGTTCTCAGCGCGGCTTACGCCTATAGACGCATCTGTTTCACTCAGCTGTTACTTATTTGTTTGTACTGGTAGCTGACTGATATTTATTCCGAAGTTTTAGTTTTGTATAAGTTCTTGTCTTCCTTAGTTTAGTACGTAATTATTTTATTTTTAGACAACAATAGGCCTAAGTATTGCTTTTATAGTTTTTGAATAATGGTACATTCTGCTAAGTTTAATTCTTAAAAAAACGTTTAAAACTATTTAAAAATTAGTTGAGTATTTTTCGTGGGTACTTCTTAACCTTAAGAATCAACATTTAAAAAGAACATTGAGAAAATAAATATATATTTTTTTAACTCTAAATGAGCGGTAGCCCAAATTTCAGCTTATCGCTTTAAGGTTTAATATGTGGATTTATTTAAATATTTTTATCCAAACTTTTTACAACCCAAAAAAGTTATATTACTGTTCTGACAACTGCGTGCTGTAATACAGAATTTATATTTGCAGGAGATCCTATCAAATTCCATGCTCAGTTTATTGTCACCTGTGTGGACAGTGAGACGAATATACCTGCCATCGATATCATTACTTATGGTCGGCTGGGATCTACAACTAGAAAGACTTTTGTTATTGCAACCCAGTTGAAGGAATCTGATGAAATAGTTTATCAATCGTTGCAATGGGATGACAAAACATAATTGTAGATTTAAGTTTCTTATTTTTGTACATCATTGTCTCTTGTAAAATGTTGAAATATATCAAAAAAGTCAACACTGTACTGAAAATATATTATCTTATCCCTGCATAGGTCCTAATGACTAACAAGACATACATATCTAATGTAAATTAAATTTCTTGAAACTGTTAAGTTGTGGAAGTTTCCCAACATTTTAAATCTTTGGCTTTAAAGACTGAAAAGCACATTCAGAGAACAAACTGAACTGATCTGTTTCACATACTCAAATTTTGAAATCAAACCTTTTTATTCACAATTAGTAGGTACCCGCAGCTCATCTCTCAGATATGAACAAATATTGAACCTTACCATTACACGCAAGTTCTGAAAAACTTATTCTGAATTCCCTGGCCTAAAAAAACTCATAGTGGGTCTCCGCTAAATCAATCTGTTTCCTATTTAAGCCTACATACATAATCAGCTACGCGCCAGTAGGCGCTAAAAATCATGTTTCCGCCAGTTTGTAAAATTCATAACTCCTTGAATGAACGTGAAGTTAACAATCAGGCTTTGAAAACATTTGACCTAAACTATTGATTTAAAAAAATACTTAACCCTTTAGACGTAAATAATTAAACTGCAATTGTTTTTTCCCTTATGTATAGCTTGAACAAAGTACTGCGAGGAGTAGTCGACGTTCCATGGTATGTAGATGTGCATCTTGACCTGCGAATTGGCCTGGTAACGGAGGAGATGAAGAGGTATACATCTGGACATGAAATGCGATTGCGGAAGCATGTAAATCCTGAAATGCTAAGTGTACTGGATGTAGGCGGTGACATCCGTCGCCTTAGCAGAAAGAAGCCTCATGATCTGTTGGCTTAATGACGTGGAGAATTTTTAGTTTTTTTAATTTTCTTTTAATGCAAATGATTTTGTTTCTTGTATATCACTTAACCTTTTGCTCGGCTATCACATGGACAGCGCGGCATTGTTTCAACATGAGTTGTCTCCGCCACTCGTATGTCAGCTCAGCGGCTTCTTCCCACCAGGTCGGAATTATTTTTACCAATGTCTGGGATTTTTACAGAGGGCATTGAAATTTTTAAAAACGCTATCCATTTCATTTTAACAATAATTATTTTATTACTGTACCCAAACAAATAAGATATTGTACTAAACAAAATCAGAAGTTTAAAGTGAAAATAGCGCCTAATTAACTAATATACAAAAATCACATATATTTACAACTTAAGCAAACACCGGCAGTTTTTTATTTGAACACATTTTAAATTTTTGTACACTGATATTTTTAGAAACATTCACCGATATGGAGTCCGAGATTATTTGAGCATGTTTTAAAAAGAAAACTGTTCTTTTCCTTTCTTTCTCAAGTCGTTAATTGCTACAAACAGTGCAGCACCCCCGTATTGCTATGGTTTTGCCACCCGGCAGTTGATAGGGCAGGTGCAACTTGCCATTTAGTCGTTTATCACAACAAAAATATATTGTTAAAATGCAACATATTATGTTTCTTGGCCAGTGCTGCTGGCCTTCTGAGCGTTCGACGGTTTTTATGTTGACCAGTACCACTGGCCATCCCAACTGATGTGGAATTAAATCCCGAGTTGTTGCGCAAATGGCCACGGCCAGTACAACTGGCCACCCAACCAATAAAGACAACTTATACTTACTCTATCCGATCGCAAAGGGTTAAGATTAATATGTAGGCTACAAAATTTCAGCTTTCTAGTTTGTAGGACTTTATATTTATTTTGTGGGGGGTAGTTATCCCATTTTAATGTACTGTTAGTGAACTAAATTAGTTGGGTTTACTTTTTCTGTGTAACATTTATGAAATAATGAAATAAATGTCATTTGCAGAATTTAAAAATTTCATTAGATGGTCAACTATAGAACTTATGTATCGTTTAGCTATGGCTATATGTTCGATTGAATTAATTCTTCCTGAAAATCCTTTGCCTCATGGATTGATGAACTCTATTAAAGAAATATTGTAATCTGAAAATTTTCAGCAATAATTGGTTGGGTGAAAATCTGTGTGTATAGCAACACTATAGTTGGTTGTGATAGACTTTCTATGTATATTTTAATTGGAATTTATTAATTTAAAAAAAAATTAATATGTCTAGATCTGGAGAGTTATTAAGTTTTTCCTGTTTCATGGGTGAATTGTGTTGTTTGGTTCCTATTTTTCATATACTTATATACTTTTCATCTGGCAAAGGGTTTTAAATATTTTTAACTTATGCCTACCTTAAAAACAGTGAACAATATTATTTAAATTGCAGCAGTGAAACAAGTACAATATACAATCCAACTAATATTGCCTCAAAAGAATTTTATCCTTTTAGTTAAACTTTATATTGCTTATTGACAGAAGTTGTCATCTTAGGCTTATAAATTAGTTTGTTTTAAGTTGTATTTTCTAAAATATCTACATAATGCTAGAACTTACTTTTTGTTGCTGTGAAGTTGTTTCTTATAAACAAAATAGGCCTACTTAGATTGAATTTACTGGTTATAAAGTACATTAAATCCAGTTCTATTGTTTTCTGACCCCCTACTGTTTTGTTTTTATAGGTTAATGCCTACTTTTCCTTTTTCACTATACTATAGTATAAAGTATAGTGATAGCAAGAAAAATCAATGTTGAGATTTTTGTGGAAATGTCCGTTTTGGGACCTCCTGAGTCCAAAAATGTGTTTTTTACAAAATGTCTGTATGTATACAAAGTTAGAGTTCCCCGACAGTGTAGAAGAAAATGACACCATTTTTGCACTTGCTGGTATCAATTTGATACACTGCGACCGACGGAGGGTTAAACAGATTCACTGTGATTTCATAATTTTGTAGGTGGAGTAGGAGAGGTGATTTATTAAAGTAGGAGATTAACTAATAAATATTATTATTATTATCTAGAGAGAAAACTATTCGATCGATTTCGAACAAATTTGGACCAAACACGTCAATTTGGTCTGAATAGATGCAGTAAAAAAGTTTTTGAAAAACAACCCCCTTTATGGCAAAAAACACCCAAAAAATCAGTTATTATTTTTTTATAAAAAAAAGGCTTTAACGATTTTGATAAATTTTAACTTATTTGTAGCCTTTAATGTACCCTACCATATGCAAAAAACCACATCTTTCTAAAAATTCTTGTTTAGCTAATAATAATATAACTGATTTTTGGGGGTTTTTTGGCCATAAAGGGGGTTATTTTTCAAAACCTTTTTTCGTGCATCTATGCAGGCTAAATTGACGTTTTTGGTGCAAATTTGTTCGAAATCGATCGAATAGTTTTCTCTCTAGATAATAATATTTATTAGTTAATCTCCTACTTTAATAAATCACCTCTCCTACCCCACCTACAAGTCACAGTGAATCTGTTTAATAATTTAAATGTTTGTGAGAAAGTATGTGCCAGTTTCTGGTACCGTTTATTGTATTTACATATGATTTATCACATGCAAAGATAATTAATAATTCAGAGATAAAGAGTCCTGGCTAATAGGCCAGTCGATAGAGGTGAATTTGGACCAAAAGTTCCAGTAATTTGCAATACGGCTGATTTTTTTTGTCATAAGTACATAAAGTATGTAGATTAACATAAAAAAAGTTTACCAGTCTATCGATTTCCCAAAGTAAAAAAAAAATCGATTATCATTTTTTTTTCTCCGATTATCCTTAATATTTTGAGCTGGGACGAAGATAGAGGAAAATAAAAAAAATACCACCGTGTAGGGAAGGTATTTTTCAACAAAAAAGGTCATATGTATTTATTTCGTCCGAGCAATGGTTTGTCTGGAAAAAATTCGATAATGCAGGTATGTATTTTGCAGCAGGGGAAATCGCTAAAAGGGGACATCTTATCCATATTTGAAGCGTTTTCTCATTCTAAATCGGCCGAATTTTAATATATCGAATTGAAACTTGACATAGGAGTTAAAATATATATTTTAAACATTTATGCTGAGTCTCAGCTTGTTATCTAGAAAATTACCCGATCTAGAGCCACTTGACTTATTAATGGGTTTCTCGATTTTAGGAGTACCGGACCCACCAATTCATTTTAAACAGCTCCAGTTTAGAAAATTTTCAAAATATCAACCTGAAAGTTTTTTTACAAGTTAAATATATAGATTCAAACAAGATTAAGGAGTATTAACCTTCTTTTATTACCGGTATTTACTTTTCAAAGCACAAGTAACTTAAAAAAGTATAATTTTAGACCTTTTTAGATTTTTCATCAAAACGCTTGAGTTAATCGGTTGCAGATTAGTCAATTTTTTAAATATAGTTTTTAAAATAAGTATAGCAAAAACCAATTGTGTTTTTAACTTCTGTACTAATTTTTAAATCGATATGTTAAAAAATGTCGAAAATAGAGTCGTTGAATCCAAAGGTGTTATAGTTAAAACGAGATAGGTAAAACAGAAGAATATTTTCAAGCGCCTCGTTTTTAAAAATAACATGAAAAAATTCGTTCATACTTACTAAGAATATTTATACTGGTGTACTCAACTTGTAAAACAAATTTGATGTTGATATTCCAAAAATTGACGAAACTATAATAGATTGAAATTAGTTCGTGAGTCCGGTACTCCTAAAATCGATAATCGAAATCGACTCCTAGATCGGGACATTTTCAAGATAACAAGCTGAGACTTAGCATAAATGTTTAAAATATTATATATTTTAACTCCTATGTCAAGTTTCAATTCAATATATTAAAATTCGGCCGATTTAGAACGAGAAAACGCTTCATATATGAATAAGATGTCCCCTTTTAGTGATTTCCCCTGCTGCAAAATACATACCTGCATTATCGAAATTTTTCCAGACAAACCATTGCTCGGACGAAATAAATACATATCGTCGGTGAAGGAACAATACCGCCTATCTTCAATTTTTTCTGAATTTGCGATTTTCACACCACCGCATTCTGGTGGTCAACCAACACACTATGCTGAGAAGTTGCAACGAATATTCGATAGATAACGTTGCTACAGCCTATGAAACAATAACGCCTATCTGGGAATTTCCTGAAATACCGCCGAACTACACAGTTGTCAATGCGCAGATGAGATGAAACAGGTGAGTCAAAGTTTAACATATGTTTATGATACTTGCATGTTGTGTGTACTTAAGTCTCAAGCTGTTATGTTAATATACTATACATAAGTTAATGATTTCAATAAAATAGTTTTACTAACATAGTGAATAATATTAAAAAGTCGAGCAAGAAGTTTTCAATGTAGATAGGCGGTATTGTTTGAAGAACATAAAACGTAGATAGGCGGTATTTTTTATAAGAACAAATTAATTACAAGAACTTATATTTGCGCAAAAACGTGACGATAACTACTGTTTAAAATAAATTAAATATACAAAATTACATAAAAGAAATAAAATTATACTTATAGTTGATGATATAAGTAAACTAAACTATATTAACAGGAATTTATCTCACTAAGCAAAAAGTAAAGTCGTTGTTAAGCAACGGTATTAAATACAGAAACGTTATTTATTATGCATCCCTCATTAATTATTTTTTTACGTTTTCAGGAATTGAAATGGCTTTACCGAATGGTCTTAATGATTTTGAAATAATTGAAGAGTTAGAGCAAGACCCAAGCAGCCCAGTCCATCATGACCCAACTGACATTTCTGAAACGGAGCATACCTATAGCAGAAAAGGAATTCCTGGTGAAGGTAACTAAACATAATTCTATAGGAGAACTAAGCTTAAGTTTAGAATAAATTAGTAACCAAACAATAGAAAATAAGTAAATTAGCATACCTTAATAAAATGGTTATAAAAATATTATCGTTGATATCTAATTTATTTGATTTTTTCAGATGGTGTGGATATTTCTTTGGAAATAATGAACATGGGTGCAGAGAATAATTTACAATTTACAATGATTTCCCAGAGTTTCTTCAGAGTTTTTCAGAGAATGAAAATAATGATATAAACGAAATTTTATCTTTGAACAACGAAGTAGCTGTTGAAGTAGTCGGAACCATTGAAGAGTCAGAAGTTGTTTGTGTAAATAACACCCAATCACTAGACGCCGTTAAAACCTTTTCCCAACTTGAAGCAACCGTAGAAGACATTGAAGAAAATATTGTGGATAATCTTTTTGAATCAGACGACCCAGATGACCCAGATTACATTTTTACTGACAATGAGGAAGTAGCTATGGATAAGGACAGTAGTATAAATATAGAAACTAACCACCATGACATTCCAACTCGGAATGAAAGTGATGAGGAAGCTCCTATACTGCCTGAGCGTAAAAGGAAAAAAAATAACACCATGAACTGGAAGAAGAACGTGAATAAAAAACTGAGAATGAGCGGGAAAGCTTACGTTGGTTATCGGCGCACAAGGGAAGGAAATGTTTTCCAAGATCAAGAAAGGGGCGAACGACTAATGGGACCACCTTGTGGGTCAAAAATGTGCCAGAGATCAAAACTAAGAAAATGTCAAGAATTTACAGAAGAACAAAGGAAAAACATCTTTAAAGGCTTTTGGGAAGGAATGAATTGGGACCAAAGAAAAGTATACTTGGTAAACATGGTATCTAAAGGTGTGGTGCAAAGAAGGACGACGGTAGTAGAAGGCGAAGATGATAAAAGCAGAAGAGGCAACACCCTGCAATATTTTCTTTGCAGTGGTGGCGAGAAGAAACAAGTTTGTCAAAAAATGTTTTTACAAACGCTGGGTCTAAAGAAATGGACTGTGCGATATTGGGTTTCTGGTGACAAACAAAAGGACATTGAACTCCTTGAAAATCACACGTCAACTGGTATGGTTCCACAAACTTCAGTTACTCGCTCATCCTCTGCTAGAAAGTCAAAAAAACCTCAGGCTAAGCAATTTGCTAAATTCTTCTTGGATAGCCTTGCAAAGTTGCCATCGCATTATTGTAGAAAAGACTCAAAACTTCTCTACCTTGAGCCACTTTTTCATTCTTTGTCGCAAGTTTACCGTATATATAAAGAACGTTGCGATAGTGAAACTGTTGATGGACGTCCTGTATTATCTTTAAGTAGAAATATCTTTGAACAAATTTTCAAGGAGATGAATTTGGCTGTTTACCACCCTAAAAAAGATATGTGTGATGTTTGTGTGGGCCATCAAGTTGGCAACGTACCAGATGACAAATACAACAACCACATTACTTTGAAAGAGGATGCTAGAAAGGAAAAGGAGAAAGATAAAGAAGCTGCTAAAAATGGTGAAATTTTGGTCTATTGTTCAGATGTGCAGGCTGTTAAAGTATCTCCAGCGTTAAGTGCCAGCGCCCTATATTATAAAACGAAGTTATGTGTGCACAATTTCACGATGTATAATCTTGCAACAAAGGAGGCTCACTGCTTTTGGTTTGACGAGACGTCTGGAGATTTAGTAGCATCGGTGTTTTCGTCATGTGTGATTGAAACTCTAAAGTCAAAGATACAGCAGGATACAAATAAGCCAGTAATCCTGTGGTCAGATGGGTGCCCAAACCAGAATCGGAACGCGGTATTTTCTAATGCCCTTTTACACCTAGCCGTTGAGTGTAACGTGACCATAGAGCAGAAGTTTTTGGTGAAGGGTCACACTCAAATGGAGTGTGACTCCGTTCACAGCACGATTGAAACCGCACTGAAGGACAAAACAATAAATATCCCCAGTCAATATCATCAAATAACTATGGAGGCTAGAAAAGTGCCTTTTCCATATGAATCGAAATATCTGACACATCATTTCTTTAAAGACTTCTCAGGAAAAGAAACGCTGATTTATGATTCCATAAGACCTGGGCGTGTCAAAGGTGACCCAACTGTGTACGATATTTCAGCTATTAAGTACAATCCAAATGGAACGATTGAAACAAAACTAGATTTCAAAACAAATTATGAAAAATTACCAAGACGACCTAAGTCAAATATATTTGTTACTGAATTTCCGACTTTGTACAAAGAGAAAGTCCCAATACCAGCTTTAAAATTCAAACATCTACAAGAGCTAAAGGCTGTGATTCCAGAAGACTGTCATCCTTTTTATGACAGTCTACCACATCTCTTAAGTTAGTAATCTCTAATAGTTTAAGACTGAGAAATGTGTTCAAATAAGACTGTTAACTACCTCAGTAATTTCTAATAGTTTAAGACTGATGAATAGCTTCAAATAAGACTGCTAAAAAAAAACTACGTCAGTAATCTCTAATAGTTTAAGACTGAGAAATATGTTCAAATAAGACTGTTAACTACCTCAGTAATCTCTAATAGTTTAAGACTGA
>JAGFPH010024644.1:0-11261 GCA_018207615.1 Philaenus spumarius
ACTATTCGATCGATTTCGAACAAATTTGCACCAAACACGTCAATTAGGTCTTCATAGATGCACGTAAAATGGTTTTGAAATTTTTTTTTAAACAACCCGCTTTATGGCCAAAAAACCCCCAAAAACAGTTATTATTATTATTATTAGCTAAACGAGAATTTTTAGAAAGATTCGGGTTTCTGTATAAGGTAGGGCACATTAAAGGCTACAAATAAGCCAAATTTTATCAAAATTGTTAGAGCCGTTTTTTAACAAAAAAATAATAACTGATTTTTTGGGGGTTTTTTGGCCAAAAAGGGGGTTGTTTTTCAAAATTGTTCAAAACCCTTTTTTGTGCATCTATACATTTGTACTGGACATGTCTGCTGCAAATTTGGTTGAAATCGATCGAATAGTTTTCTCTCTAGCTTTGTATACTTTTATTAAAGTAGGCGATTAACTAATAAATATTATTATTATTAGCTAGAGAGAAAACTATTCGATCGATTTCGAACAAATTTGCACCAAACACGTCAATTAGATCTTTATAGATGCACGTAAAAAGGTTTTGAAAAATTTTGAAAAACAACCCCCTTTATGGCCAAAAAACCACCAAAAATCAGTTATTATTATTATTATTATTAGCTAAACGAGAATTTTTAGAAAGATGCGGGTTTTTGTATATGGTAGGGCACATTAAAGGCTACAAATTAGCCAAATTTTATCAAAATCGTTAGAGCCGTTATTTTATAAAAAAATAATAACTGATTTTTTGGGGTTTTTTTGGCCAAAAAGGGGGTTGTTTTTCAAAATTGTTCAAAACCCTTTTTCGTGCATCTATACAGGCGTACTGGACATGTCTGGTGCAAATTTAGTTGAAATCGATCCAATAGTTTTCTCTCTAGCTTTGTCTACATACAGACATACAGACATACAGACAGACATACAGACAGACATTTTGTAAAAACCACTTTTTTGGACTCAGGGGGTCCCAAAACGGATATTTCCACAAAAATCTCAACATCGATTTTTTTTGCGATCACTATACTTTCTCTATACTATAGTATAGTGAGAAAGTAAAAATGTCGACAATAACCAACCCTGAAGGTTATAATGTAACTAATTATTTTCTAATAGCCCACTCGTTGTGGTGCCAATTTTAGAATGTTAAGTGTTATGTACGTTGTATCTTTCCGCGTTTATCGTCGAATATAAAATAAACAGAGACGCTATGAAATGGATTTATACATTATTTATTGACTTTAACAAATCTCGGGTTTATTTTTACAATTGGGTTGCCGGCTAGCTGGTTCTGGTTGTGAGGGTTTTTTTAGTTTAGTTGTACAGTATTTAACAAGAACAAATAAATATTTAATAACTATTAACAAAATGAACACTTAATCTAGGTTTATGCTAATGAACGATGATTGATGCTAACTTGTGACGTGATTGAAATGGTTTACAATTTTGGACTTAAGATTAAAATAAAGGGTTAATTAAAATTTCTGAATGGTTGAAGAAACGGTGACGATTAGTTAGTTGATAGTTTAGGTTTAGACGCTTCAATGTGAGAAAAATATGGAGGTCTGGTGTGAAGAAGGATGTGAACTGGAATAAACTCACCAAATTGACTGGATGTAGGTTTAATAATTAGGCCTATGTACTCAATATACAAACTGTTCAATTTATATTTGTTTTCTGGTGGTAACTTTTATGTATAGTTTATTCTAACACTTATTAAATTCAGTTTGAGCTGTGCACACACTGGACTGTTACTCAAGTTGCTGCCATCAAACTCTCTATCTCAAAACCACCTTCTTCTTCCTCCTTCCTCTAACGATTTTCTTCTTCTCATTTCTCAACCTTGTAAATTATTTTTATTTGTTATTTATATTTTCCTAAATAAACTTAATACTATATGGGTTTACAAACATGGTGAATGATTTTATATTAATGTTTGAAATGGAAGTGAAGGTAATGGGCTATGAGTATTTTATTTGTGCTATCAGGGATTGGTGGTTAATGAAATGATCCCTGATATGATGTATATTCTGTTTAGTTTATATATCGAATTTCGGTACCATTACAAGGTTATGTAACAGAGTTTCGTAATCATGGAACAGTAAGGGTTCTAGGACAGGATTGCTCTGTCATTGAAAAATTGGCATTTCAAGTTCAGCCAAGCAAAGAGGTTCATATTTATTCGAAATATTACAAAATATATTGTTCTTTTGAAAGGGGAACCTCACTATAATGTGGATCAATGCCAAGCCAGATCAGTGATTCAATCAACGAAAAATGTTAAATCAATAGAGTTATCTCCTGTACAACAAGGCGTTCCAAAAAAAGCTGCAAAAATTAAGGACATAAGCAATCTGTTGTCAAAACATTTTGGTAAAAAGTGAACCAATCGTGATGACATCCAATTTGTATGCAACTTTTGCAAAACAATGATGTTGATAGTGCAGAAGATGGTGTGGATGTAGAAGGATGCTGTGAAGGGGGACAATCTGAATTGGTGGACTTGATGATTTAAGTAATGGATTTCAAAGAACTTTATTGTTTTAAATTTGAATTTTTTTCTAACTCTTCCTTTTCAACATATTAGCAACTTTATGTCGATTTATTTTAACACGTTTAGGGCCGCCATTTTGTTTTGGGTTGTCCGATTTTTATTTTCTTTATGTCATTTTCCTAGTCTTAAATAGACCTTTAAAATGAGATATCACATGACTATACGTCCCATTTAAAAATTTTGAGTTGCCCCCGAAACCCCCCATTTTTGGGGGAGACTCAAATTTTCCAATAACGTCAAAAGATAATTTGGATTAAGTTAGTATCGTTCCCCGAAAGATATTTGTTTTTTTAACAAGCAATAAAATTAAAAAGGACGGACGTACTTTTTTTACACACAGTATATACGTTAAACATTGACGTTGTATTTAGAAATGGTCGTGGACTTCAACCAATGAGCAGAACGACGTAGGTTTTAATTTATAACTTTTTTGGTTGTAAACAAATTAATTAATAAAGTGCTCGAACGTAATCTAGATCTCAATGTTGAAACCAGGACAAAGTTCATTTATTGTATTTGAAAGTCAATTACGTGGACCAATCACTTAGAATATCAATGTGAGATTTATCGTGAGATGCTGTTATTTTTTACCAAATCTTTTCTCAATTCTTCTAACTCAGTAATAAACCCGCTTACTATGCTATATAGGCATGTACTCAGTTTGTATAATGATGACTGATGACGTGATCAGTGATGCACGAAGTACAATAATCTATGCATGGTTTTAGGGTAATTTAGGTTTAAATTTTCAAACAGCCGCCATTTTGAAACACATCATTGAATATTATCTCTTATTTTTCTGAAAATATATCATTGCTAGGTAAACTTCATGCCAAGATTGAACTCAAGCGGTTAAACCTTCATCTGGATATGAATTATTTTGTAAAAAAAAACACAAAGTGGCTGATGTCTGGAAAACGAAGCGTTTTCTGCAAAAAATTTTAGTCTTGATTTTCTCTTTATGTTGATCCGTAAAACCGCGCGTATGTTGGGGAAGTTTGGCGCTTTACTTACGGGACACCCTGTATTACGTAAGGGATGTGGAAAAACTAAAACGAGGGAGACAATTATTTTAAAATATAGACTAATTAATCATTTCATTTAGTATTTAAATGTTAATCGTGCATTTACCAATTACCTTATTTATATATATAAAAGCGAAATACCACTCACTCACCCACACACTCATCACGATTTCTCAAAAACTACCGAACGGATTGAAATGAAATTTGGTATGTAGCTTCCTCTAGGGCCATAGGTGCTTACTAAGAAAGGGTTTGAAAAATTCGAAATTTTAGGGGGGTTTGAGGGGATCAAAATGATTAAATCACGATTTCATCAAAACTACCGAACGGATTGGAATGAAATTTGGTATGTAGCTTCCTCTAGGGCCATAAGTGTTCACTAAAAAAGGGTTTTAAAAATTGGAAATTTTAGGGGGATTTGGGGGGTAAAATTTACTAAATCACGATTTCTCCAAAATTGCCGAACAGATTGGAATGAAATTTGGTACGTACCTTACTCTAGGGCCATAGGCGCTTGCTAAGAAAGGGTTTTAAAAAAATTTAATTTAGGGGGATTGGGTGGGTCAAATTTACTAAATCACAGCTACAACTAAAGCCAAATACAACTCACTGACTGAACACTTAAAAAGAATACAATTACGTTAAAAAGACTGAAAATACCAACCACCACGGGAAACGCCGTACGGGTCAGCTGGTATATTATAAAAGCCAAATAAAACTCACTCACTGACTCATCACGAAATCTCAAAAATTACTGAACGGATTGGAATGAAATTTAGTATGTAGCTTCTTCTAGGGCCGTAGGTGCTGGCTAAGAAAGGGTTTCAAAAAATTCGAAATCATTGGGGGCTTTTCGTGGGTCAAATTTACTAAATCATAATCTCTCCAAAACTACCAAACGGATTGGATTGAAATTTGGTATGTAGCTTCCAAAAAGTATAGTCAACAAAATTCCCATGTCAAAATGGCTGCCGTTTAAAAATACAGTTCTAAAAGATGCCACATGAAGGTGCTTCCATGGTCTGAAAAATCAATGTCAGGATTTCACTACAACTGCAACACCGATTATCACACAGACAAAACAGTTGAACTAGGTCCTATGACGACATGTAAATGGTGTACAGCTATGAAGTGGTATAAATGACATGATTTAGAACCTACGATTCATATCCTTATGACACATAAAATTACCATCATTTGTCGCATTTATTTCACCAAAATAATTATGAAATAGTGAAGCATTGCCGGGTCAGCTAGTTATATATGTAGGTAACATGGTTAGCGCATATTGTAACATAGTATAATGTATTATTTATTTCTAATAATGCAAGATTGCATTATTTTTCTGAATTAAATTGTTTAAAGGAGCGAAACTAAGAGGGTTTTAAAGGAGAATGTATTTTATAATTGACGCTAGCGAGAAAATCACATTCGAAATTGATAAACATTTAGTTTAGTAAAATTCCCATCCACACAAGAAAGGAGCCTGGTGTGCTCCTTCATTCTCGTGGGTTTTGAGTCGTGGACTGTTGCTTTTCACACTGTACGAATTTAACCGTTCAAAAATATTGTTTGCTCTTTGCAAAACAGACTCTGTTGAAGTTCTGTTGAAAGTATCGATAGTGAACAAATCATTGCATTATTTATTTTATTTGTAATTATTATAAACATTGGAGTGTGATTTCGTAGCTTAGAATCTGTTTCAATAAATTAGAGTATAATTTATGATGTAGTGCTATTATATATTTACCCAGATTCTAATACATATAATTATAACAACATAATAATAACATATTTGTTTATTATATATGTTTATATTTCTTATAAAAACTAAAAAAATAAATAAATATCATAAAATTATAACGAAACATGATACAAAATGATGTTGGCAATGCCGCCTTTACGTGTGATCAAGTAACAAAATGGCCGCGTGGGATGTTTATAAGGGTCTGCTGTAGTGGCAGCCATCTTGGATTTCTATCCCATAAGAGCAATGTTAAATTTCAAACCATTTATTTCGTTTACTTTTTATCATAAAATTGTTTGCAAGGTCTCATTTTAAGCACAGTCACAATACGCATCCATCTTGCAATTTACATTTTTTTAAATGCTTTTGATTTATTATGTAATTGACATTTTGTACGTACAAAGTTTAAATTTGTTTTCTAACACAATAAAAAATTAATAATGAAAAATAATTTGCAAGCCGGATCCGAAATTTTATAAAGACTATTCAGTTTTTTTTTTCAACACTCAATTACAAAAGATAGACTTTTAAAATGGTTTGAAATGAGGCAATGTCAAAGCGTTCAGCTGCAAGAAATTGCACTGTTTAGATAGGGATACAGTGAGAAGCGGTTGCGTTTCCGTTTGCTTTCTAGTTTACTGGAGCAGACCCTTAAGTTTGAATTGTTTCTGAACATCGTTTATAGCATAAAAGAAAACTGTTTTAAATCTCAGAATTTATGTTTTGACTTTACACTTAAAATAGTTTTAAATAAAATAGAAATATCAAAATTAAAAATTATTTTAAAATTGAGTTGAAATTAAATCTTTAAAGCTAAGTCATATGTATGGTTAAGGTATTACAGGCTATTTCATCAAACATAATTATCAAATGCATTTTTCTCTGTAGGCTATCACTGACGCTCTCGAAATCTGGTTTCAGTGCTAATCACACTTCTTCCCAGGCTTTTCTTGTCGCGATTCTATCCTTATAAAGTTTTGTCCCATAACACCGGTTTTGTTTCAACTAGCGGGATTAAAACTTCAGCGTCAATTCCTTCCATTTTTACTTTCTCTCTGTACTACAGTATAGAGAAAGTATAGTGATCTCAAAAAAATCGATGTTGAGATTTTTGTGGAAATATCCGTTTTGGGACCCCTTGAGTCCAAAAAAGTGGTTTTTACAAAATGTCTGTCTGTATGTATACAAAGCTAGAGCGAAAACTATTCGATCGATTTCAAACAAATTTGCACCAATCATGTCAATTAGGCCTATATAGATGCACGAAAAAGGGTTTTGAAATTTTTTGAAAAACAACCCCCTTTTTGCTCAAACAACCCCCAAAAAATCAGTTATTATATTTTTATAAAAAAACGGATCAAATGATTTTGATCAAATTTGGCTTATTTGTAGCCCTTAATGTACCCTACCATATGCAGACAACCGCATCTTTCTAAAAATTCTTGTTTAGCTAATAATAATAATAATTGATTTTTGTGGGTTTGTTTGGCCAAAAAGGGGGTTGTTTTTCAAAATTTTTCAAAACCTTTTTTCGTGCATCTATTCAGGCCTAATAGACGTGTTTTGTGCACATTTGTTCGAAATCGATCGAACAATTTTCTCGCTAGCTAATAATAATAATATTTATTAGTTAATCTCCTACTTTAATATCACCTCTAGTACCCCACCTACAATTATGAAGTCACAGTGAATCTGTTTAGTAATTTAAATATGTTTTTGAGAAAGTATGTGCCAGTACCGTTTATTTTTTGTAAAGAGCCACCAAAACACACGAACTGAAACAAAACGTAGAACCAAGCAACGCTCACTGGAGACAGCTACCGTACGAGTAAAATCGTCTAGTGTGAAAGCTTTCATTCGGTCATGTAGACAGAGAGACGATACGGGTACCCGTGTGGTTCCAGTGGCACTGCACGGCTGCAGCACGGCTAAGAATCGTGCCCGTGTTGAAATCGTACAAAGTGAAAGGTCTCAAGCTATTCATCAGTCGACTGAAAAAAAATATCCGTGCAGTTTATTCCCGTGCGATCGAAATCGTGTAATGTGTAAAGAGCGTAAAGGTGCGGCGACACTGGGCGACCAGACCGGACCTGTCCTGTGTATTTTAATGGGCGTGGCCACACCGAGACCAGAGCGGAGCGGACTTGCGGCGGTGACCTGACTCTGGTTGGGTTGGGACAGGACTCCGGTTCTCCCTCTACGTCGATTTTCAGTCCATTGCAACCACAAAGACGCGCGTGGCCTATCACAGCTACAATTCAATGTACATTCCAGTGATAAAGCTGTTCGAGATGCGTTCTGGTATCAACAGTTCTCGTGCTGGATATTCGACTGATGAGAAACTCATTGAGTTTGTGAGGGAACAACCAATTTTGTATGCACCGGGCGAAAAGGGTACAGCAAAATAGGGGTTTGCGAAGGGGGTGTTGAAGGCAAAAATGTTTGCAGCCATTGCTGGTAAACGTGATTTACAATCTGGCGGACTAATGAAATTTTGGGGTTTGTACTTATTTGATATATTGCCCGGTCAGGTGGCGCTACCGCATCTCCCTCCGGTCTGGTGTGGAATGGGGTCCGGTTAGGGCCAGTGTCGCCGCACCTTAAAGCAGGGTTCCCACGGGGAGTGAACACTCTAGAGTGGTAGAGTGGACTCGACCCGTCTGAACTTGTCGCAGTGAACTTGCCTCTGACGTTCACTGCCGCTCACTCTCCACATCAAACACGTTTGATTTTCAGGCGTGAATACTCCAGTCGCCAGCCAAGTTTCGTAGATGCAACTCGTAGTTTTATAGGTACCTACTATGTCTGAATCGTCGGATCGTGTTGTTAAATTTCAAGACGGGGAAACTGTGAAGTTTCTGGAGTTGTATTCCGGTGAGCGGTGTTGTACCGAGATTTATAAACTGGAGGTAATCAAACTGGTCTTCAGACATTCGCAGCATATTCTTAAAATCTTCAGGATGATTTTTTCTTAGTTCATCGTCAACCTAATTGCGTGCCTCCGATTGCCTACTAAGTATCCACTTCCTGACCCAATAACGCATTTTCTTCCGCTTTATCAGTTCATGTGACTGTCTCAACCTTTCTGCTAAAATACCACTAAAAACTGAACTCAACGCGGCACAACTTTCAACGAGAAGCTCGTTCATGGTTGGTTCCCTGAGATAAACCGAAAGGTACGCGAGTGTGGTAAGCTACCCCCCCCCCCCCACCAAGCAGCTCCCCGAGTGTGGCGATTCATTGCGCCACTCTCCAGCTTCCCGAAGGACCGAAAGCAACCTGGAGATATGCCTTGCTGTTAGTATAAGACTATAAGAAGACAATAAAATAATAGATAATGCTTATTATTTGGCGCCGTACCCTGGCATGGCCTCACCGAAGAGTAAGCGTTAGAAGTGTGGTATTGAAGTAGGACAGAAGGATAGAGAAGAAGGTAATTGAAGTAATATAATAAATAAAGTAGAATAGATTGCTAGTTTAGCGTCTGATTTGAACGGAATAAAGTATTTAGTGGGACATTGACGAATAATATAATATTCAAGTAGGCAAAGTGGGAGTTTGAAAGGTATAATGTAATTTAAACATCAGAAGAGTAAATTAAGAGAGCAGCGAAGATAATATTACATTAAAGTGGGAGAGCAGACTAGTATATACTTTGTCCGAACAGAAGTGCGCTCTAAGTCATAAAATCGACCGTCGCTCCCACACGCGCAGACACACTCACACGGCCTACCTGCTTAATGGTTCTCCTATTAATCACCAACTAGCCCTTGTGCTACAAAATCACATTTTTATAACCGTTAACTTTACTTTACTCTAATTACTGAACTCTAAATGTTATTCCTCGCAAATTGAGTCCAAACACGGTACAATTGTGACAACTCTAAGCGGTTTTACGGTCAGTAGGTTACAAAATCATAAATTTGACTACTTAAAAATTGTTATTGACATTTTATTTGAATTAGCACGATCACAATAACATACATAATTACAGTAGGCTGGCTAATTCTAGAAGTGATTTCAAACGTATGCAAAAAACAAAGAAACTAAAAAATCTGAATAAATATAACAGTGCACGTATAGCCTACTAAGAGTAAAATAAAAATAATTACAAATTTATTTTGCAATGTTACTGTACACTAACTAATAAATCAATGAAATAATATTATAATACTAACACAAGCATATTTACATAGCAGTATCTTATCTTCTAAAGCGAGAGATAATTGTTTGTCTGCTAAATGGATCTGGAATCTCCGTCTAAGGATTTTTCATTTTTTGATTTTATATGGGGCTTTTGGCCACGAGAAATCGATTGGAAATGGTCACCAGTCTGGGAAAATTCGTTTTCTACGTCTTTTTATTAAATTAAAAAGTGAAATTTGTCCATTTTAAACAATACAAAGCACAGCTGATGCAAATGTTTTCAATGCCATTACAATAATCATCTGCTTTCTTTAAACTGTAGTCTATATTTTATTAGAGGTAAACCTAATGTTGTATCTATTTATAGTTACCATGGCAACGAATACTTCTGCTAAATAAACATACCCTTTATTTAGTTGTTTAATGTTATAGGCCTAACCTAAACGATGTTCACTGAAATTTGCAATAATAGTTATTGACGTGAGCGAACTAGGCCCTAGGCCTAAATCGATATTGAAATATTAAACTTTAATTTAGGCCTGACTTATTTCTGAGGCATAGCGTTGAGATTATGGTTAATCCTTTAAACTGTATTTTTATTACAGGTAATCCTAATGTTGTATATACCCTTTATTTAGTTGTTTAATGTTATAGGCCTAACCTCAAAACTCAATAATCCAATATTTATTATTGAAATCATAGCCCTGCTTATAATCGAGATTTAGCTCGGTCTCCTGGTACTTGAAAATAAAGGAGAGGAGGCTTCTTAAAAGTGTCTACTTAAAATTCCAATGTATGCCAAAAATAAATCAGAGTCAATGTAACAATTTATATTTGTAGAAAAAACTCCAAAGAAATTCATTCTCGTAGGTCAAAACTCGTGCTTCCGATCGTTGGATTTTTTCGGCTACGATCTCGTTCGAGCGACGTAGACAACCAACATGTGTACCAAATTTGAACCAAATCAAACTCAAAATGCGGCCGCTAGAGTGCGACCACATATATACATATATATATATATATATGATTTTTAATGACACCTCAAAACGTGTTCTGGGGACCATGATCGGTGCTCATTTGCTACTCCCTACCTTAGGTCTTAACATAAGTGCCACTGCAATAGCTCATTTTTCCTATGGAAATTCGCTAATAAGATAAGTGGCTTTTTAAAGCATGTGAGTGGACAGTAAAATATAATAGTAGATGATTGGAAAGTAAAACAGGTAGGGTAATATTAAAGTAGGAAAATAGGGAAATTAAGTATGAGGGTGGGTACTAATTTAATATTAAATTAGGAGAGTGAGACATGTTACAGTAATCGTAGGAGTACTTGAAAAAAATTCTACAAGTAAAAATTGGGAGAGTAGGCTTAGTATGAAAATTCAAATTATTAAAGACACGGAAAGTATACACTAGATTAGAAGAGTAGATATTAGTATAAATAGATTTTAAACTGGTTGAAAGGGGGCAGCTTACACCGATTTTGCTCAGTAAACAACGTGGAAACTTTTAAAACAAAATTGGTGCTTGTGAAGGTAAGAAGAAAACGATTATTGTAAGAAATCCATAATAGATAAACATCTTACAAACGTTTTTGTATTGGTAACATTTGTTTTGTTTAATGTTTTGGTTTGGTTTATCTTTAACGCTTTAGCCACAATAAGACATACAAATTACACAAACAACACATGGTTTTTAACAAACATTTTCCCTTATTTTCTCTTCTCAGAACAACAGCAAAACACGATACAAAGTTTCATCAAAACTGATAAGTAGTTTTTGAGTTAAA
>JAGFPH010024645.1:0-11260 GCA_018207615.1 Philaenus spumarius
TATCTATTTATAGTTACCATGGCAACGAATACTTCTGCTAAATAAACGTACCCTTTATTTAGTTGTCTAATGTTATAGGCCTAACCTCAAAACTCAATAATCCAATAATTATTATTGAAATCATAGCCCTGGTTATAATCGAGCTTTAGCTCGGTCTCGTGGTACTTAGGCTATATATAAAGATTTAACAAAAATGGAAGCGCCATTACATATGTTTATTGGCTGTAATAATAACAGTAGTTTCCTTTAAAGAAGTAAAATTTGTTTGTTTGTATGTAGGGGGTAATCTCTGGAACTACTGAACCGATTGAAAAAATAGTTTTACTAATAAAAAGCTACACCATCCCTGAATAACACAGCTAGAATTCATATTGATACAAACATTTTTTATTTCAATATTTGTAAATTTAGTCGGAACAAATTCACAGGATCAAGTTGGGCGTTAAACCCCATAGCGTCTAGCAGCTGTAATACCAATAAGTAAGCATCATTATGAAAAACTAAAAAACGACAATCGAAAGATGAAACTTATATCATTCAATGATGTGCACAAAAACATAAGTAATGTGTGTGTGTTGCCGTTAAGGCAGGTAAAATAAATTAAACATGATTTTAGGTTAGGCCTAGACTGATGAACCAACTTCTTGAATGTATTTACATCCATTACAATTGCAACTACTTTGGTAAATTTAGAATCGCTTCGTCATTCTTCACAACCGACAGCTTTTCGAGTCAGGTTAACAAAAACAAAAACGGCTTACTGTATTACAAATTCAAACATCTGTTGTTACATATTATCATAGATCATGAATAATAAATGAATAGGTTAGGTTATCCAAATACAATGATATTATACATAAAACAGCCGATTCGGATCAATAGCTTAACACAATTCTAGTTTAGGCCTACACTGAACCAACAAACATTTCATGAAAGCATTTACTTATTACCATAGCGACCTACTTGGCAAATTTAGAATCGGTAAATTTTGTTTAACAAAAAACAGCTGTTAAACTGTAACAGCTGATAGAGCTTTATACAGCTGCAATATATTTTTGTAATCCTGTCATTCTCATAAAACCTGGCCCTATTGTTTCGCCGCGGGGTGGGTGAGCGAAGCGGACGGGGGCGGAGCCCCTTGCTGAATACGCTTTATTGACCTGGTAGTTGGATGACCATTTTTGTAAGCAAATTATATTTCGAGGGGAAATCCCAGGATCTTCCAAACACCACTTTACAATTTCTGGCACTAAGTCCCCGACATTTCTAGATCCTCTCTACCGAAAATGTCACGAACATTGTGCGTCCAGCTTCGACTGTCCGAAACTTTACGGGGTTATTGTCAGCTAAAAACAAGCAGATAATACAATATACAACATGTGTCCTATCTCGTTCTGTTTTCTGTCTGTCCGTCTGTGTGTGATTCTTACCTTGATATCTCAGCAAGGCCGTAGCCAGGGGGGAGGTTAGGGGGTCACCCCCCCCCCCGAAATCCCGAAATTTAGTAGTAAAAATTAATAGTAGGTTTAAAAAGTGCAAGTTAAATTATAAAATACTCAACACAACATAGAGGGTCCAGCATCATATTTTACATCGTTGTGCATTGCATGCATACTGATATTTAGATTTGCTTGATTAAACTACAACGTACAGTACACATGGATGCAGTAGGTTACAGCCTTACTCTCTTGTGAGCTTGATCTGATCTATTAAATAAGAAAACTATGAAGGTTCAAAAAAATACTTTACTCTAACAAAACAAAATCATTCAACATCCTTACATCCTCTAATATTTTACATGGGTAACTATATCAAAATTCTAAAAATAAGCATGGAAATTGTTGTTTAACCCGTTCACTGCTACGCAAAATTTCGTATTTCCTATGCTAGGAGCTGACATTTTATTTTTCTATTTATAGCCTAAATGAGCAGAAATTGCTTCATTTTTACTTTCTCCACCCTGTACGTAGTATACGGAGAAAGTATTGCTTTCGTAAAAATGTTCGAATTTGAATTTTCAGTTGAATTATCTGTTTTGGTGCTCCCAGAACCCCAAAAAATTGTTTAGTGCAATTATCTGTGTTGGTGCTCCCTGAACCCAAAAATATTTTTAGTGGAATTTTTTGTTTTGGTGCTCCCTGAACCCAAAAAAGTGTTTTTAGCGTGGTATCTGTCTGTCAGTCTGTCAGTATGTATACACGACCAGAGAGGACACTATTGGTCCGATTTTCATGACATCTGGTATGTAGGTACTAAACCCTAATATCTCCAGGCGTTTTTTTGAAATTTTTTTTAATTTCTAATTTTTAAGGGTAATTTACCCCTAAAAACCCATAAAAAACGACAAAAATGCAAATTTCTCAAAAACTGCTCTAACGATTTTGATCAAATTTTCAGTATTTATAGTGCTTAAGATGCCAAACAAAATGACACCACCCGCTTTTATCAAAACTTCGGCGTTTTATAATTATGGGCAAATGTTTAAAAATAAATAAGTTTGTGTTGTCAATCTAGCATCGCGGCAGCGGCCGCACGGGGTAGCACCACGGTAGCGAGCACGGATTAGTAATTCAAAGGTCGCGCGATCGAATCCCGCCTGGGACAATAATTTTTTTATACGATTAACGTAGGTAGAAAATCATTTTTTGGTTTTGTTCTAAAAAGTAGTAAATAAAATGATTAAAAACAATATTATTTTGACTACAGTAAGTTGGGAGAAAGTTTCTGTCAGTTAACTGATACCGTTTATTTATTTTTGAACATTTCTACGTAATAATCAATAATATTTTAAAACGGACGCACATGAGCGTCCATAGCACAAAGGCTCAAAATTGGCGTAATGCTCTGTTTATTGAAAAAACACCCAATACGGGGTTAGTCGTGCGAAGCACGCAATGCATTGTGTACTGAAAACACTCCCAATACGGGGATTGGCATGCAATGCACTGTGCGTCGGCCGCTTCTCATAGTGTTCAGTGTCAAGCTGACATGTGTTAAAAGAGTTTTAATTCAAATCCCCGGTCCTGATTTGAACCCCCCCCCCGGAAAATTTTCCTGTCTACGGCCTTGTACCTCAGTAAACGGTTCAAGATATAATCACGACACCGGGTAAGAACTTTTACTTTTTAAAATAATGTTTCCTGCAACAATCCGTTTAAAAATGGCGGCAGTTGAACATTTTCAATGTTAAATATACTTATGCGATACGAACCCATACATAGGTCAGCAAACAACCGCCTTTTTGGTTCTGAAAAAAAACTACGCCTATTAACGATAAACTAGTTGCGAGTTTGTACGCTCGGAGCGCGCGTGTCGCGGACTAAATGCCAGTCCAGTTTTTAATTGGCCAATCATGAAGTGAAAGGTTACACCGTCGGACATTTTGTTTTATGTGTGCCCGTAACGCGGCTTAGTCATGCAAATTGATTTAACTGGTGGACTTTCAAAAATAAAATCCTTTAACGAACCGGGAAATACAGTACAACGAGGCGCTTTCACTATCAGACAACGCCACACGACCGTCAACCCGTGACCTTTAAAGGGAGTTTAATTTGGGTTAATTGTACTTTATGAGCGATGGAGTTGTGATCGGCTTGCTGGGGATTTGTAATTTCTAGGTTAGGATTTGGTTGTAGACGGACGTTGGGGCTGGAAGACAAAATGGTGTCCTTAGAGCTCTGTTGCGCCTCCATAATTTGTAGTGGCGGTCATCTTTGAATTTTATCCCGTAAAACCATCTATGCCGTTTATTAGCGAATTTCCATAGGAAAAATGAGCTATTGCAGTGGTCCTTATGGTGAGACCCAAAGTCGGGAGTAGCAAATGAGCACCGATCATGGTCCCCAGAACACGTTTTGAGGTGTCATTAAAATTCATATATACATATGTATATATATTATGTGTTCGCACTCTAGCGGCCGCATTTTAGGTCCGATTTAAACCAAATTTGGTGTGTTGGTTGTCTAAGTCGCTCGGACGAGTTCGTTACCCAAAAAAGTCCAACAACCGAAAGTGCGTTTTTTGACCGGAAGTAACTATTTTTTGAGATTTTTACTACGAGAATGAATTTTTTAGATTTTTTCTAAAAATATAAATGTAGGATGTTATTCTGCACATTTTGTTTTTTTACGCGACCTTATAGCTCGCTTGGTTCCCCCAAAATCGACCAAAACGTAAAATACCATAAAAGTACCAGGTTCGAAGCCAAGTGGTGCAAACTCGCGAGGCCACTAGGAGGAAACAAATTCTAATAATATATTGCGTACACACAGACAGCTGTTCAACGCCTTCGTGAGTAGACCTATTTCCCAAATTGTTGGTTGAAACCCTAAAACATAGGCATATAAACTTAATTTTGGAAATTTGCTCAACTCACGTCAGCGGTCCAGCTGCGTGGTCGAATTATTTTTAATTTCTCACTATACTATAGTGTAGAAAAAATATAGTGATCCCAAAAAATCGATGTTGAGATTTTTGTGGAAATATCCTTTTTGGGACCCCTGAGTCCAAAAAAGTGCTTTTTACAAAATGTCCGTCTGTCTGTCTGTATGTATACAAAACTAGAGAGAAAACCATTCCATCGATTTCGAACAAATATGCACCAAACATGTAAATTAGGCTTCGTTTTTACGCCCGAATAGTTCCGATAATGCACGAACCTCGACCGTGTCAATGTTTGTTTGCCTGAAAACGTCTGTCGGACGTAGGGTACCGAACTTTAAAGTTGTAAAGGAATTACAGTAATATGCGATGCGTTTTTTCTTTGATTATTTTGACCCACGATTTTGCGTTTTCGCTCATTTGAATGTCCTTCTTAAAACCGGATTTGATCGTAGTTTTTTCGTAAAATTTTACATTAAAATTATTCGACCACGCAGCCGAACCGCTGACGAGAGTTTAGCTAATTTCCAAAATTAAGTTTTTACGTTTTAGGGTTTCAACCAACTATTTGGGAAATTGATCTACTCTCGAAGGCGCTGACTAGCTGCCTATGTGTACGAATTATATCAGCAGAATTTGTTTGTACCCAAGACTCCACTTCTACACACGCGTTCCTACATTTACTTTTACTTTCTCACTAGGTATACTATAGTATAGAGAAAGTATAGTGATCGCAAAAAAAATCGATGTTGAGATTTTTATGGAAATATCCGTTTTGGGACTCCCTGAGTCCAAAAAAGTGATTTTTACAAAATTTTGCTTTCTGTTTTGCTGGAGCAGAGCCTCAGGACTATATGAACGTTAGTACTAGCGACACTTTCCTATAAGTGTGTTGAAGCACTTCTTCAGTGCGGAGCAATGAGTTTTTAAAAATATTTTCCTTACTTCCTACAGGTAAGTAAGTGCTTTATTGAAACAATTCAATTGGCAAAAGGTAAAACATTACATGTGTAAATAAAATTACAAATTAAGCGTATAAACTGGTTTGTACATTCACTATACGAACTTTCGGCAACAATGATGGGAGCTCAGCGAGTCATGTCAGCGTGCGAAGCACGCAAGTGTCCCTTATTCATAGTACAGTACGATACAAACAAATTCCATACACCCTATGCGCCGCGTATTCAACATTCACTTGACAATGACCTTATACGATCGAAACCATTAAATACGCGAGATAAAAGGAAACACAATAAATAATCGGTCTTATAAAAAGATCTGTGGGTTCCTATCCCTATATTGTCTCGGTTGGGTAGGAGTCTCGCCCCCACTCCGCCGCCACTTGTTGGCAGCGCGCCTTACAGAGCGGAGTTATACTCAGTCTGTACTTCGAGGTTAGAGCAACAAGTAGTCGGGCTCAGCTGTTACGTGCGACGCCATTTGTGTACGGCGCGAAAACATCTGTGATTGCAGTGATTCTGTGTTTTCAAAAAGTGTTTTGTTGAAAGTGAACCCGTACTAAAAGTGTTATTGTGAAGGCCATGCGATGTGCGACTGTCGACCAAGGGGGAGGCTGAGACGTACGCCCCCGGTTTTGTTAGGCCTCTTTTGGACGGTCATGTGCATCAATATAACGAGCGGTACTTCGGTGATGGGGGAAGAATGTGATTGGACGGGAAGGTGAGTTGACAAAATTAATATAACACAACAATTCGTGTATAGATTAATTTACATTAAAAAAAAAAACATCCACCAAATTCCAGTCAATACCTACCGTAGAATGCTACTATGTCTATGAAAAATTTCAAACGAAGTCGGTAGTTTTTTAAATTTAAAATCTTTCTACGGGCGATGACCAGAAATATTTTGAAATATTATGTCTCAGCTATAGAAACACGTTCCTAGCGTACTTTTGATGTTTTGGGACCAAACACATGTTTTGTCTAGGCTGCTATTTTTTTTTACATATAGGCCTACAAGCAGTAGTAAAAGATAGGCTGTGTGAATTCTGTGATGTGCAAGTATTTGGGGGATGGTCATCTATATTATATAAAATCCAAATACCACTCACTCATCACGAAATCTCAAAAACCATCGAATGGATTGGGATGAAATTTGGTATGTAGCTTCCTCGAGGACCCTAGGTTCTCGCAAAGAAAGGTTTTAAAATAATTCGAAATTTTAGGGGGCGGGGGTCAAAGTTACTAAAAATCCCCATAAGAAAAACATAGTATAATATAATTATTGATGAATCCTGGCACTTGGCCTCGCCCTGGAGCGATAGGCCGGGTGTGTGGTAAAAGTTAGAAATACAAATAATTGCTTCAAAGTTTGAAATCAGCTGTTAACGGAAATATTAAAGCAAACAGCTGTTTTATCTGTTATTTTATTAAATTTTTTGCTATGGTAATACAGTAAATGTATTAGTTGATCAGTCCAGGCCTAACCTAAGATTTTTTCCTACTAAATTAAATATTGAAATAAAAAATGTTTTTATTAAAATGAATTATAGCCTATGTTACTCAGGGATAGTGTAGCTTTTTATTAGTGAAACTATTTTGTCAATCGGTTCAGTAGTTCCAGAGAATAGCCCCTACATACTACATACAAATAAACAAACAAATTTTACCTCTTTATAAATTAAAATTATTTATAATATTTAATTAATATTAAAATATTACCACTATATATTACAAAATAAATTTAAAAAATCTGTTACAACAAGAAACCTCCAACGCCAAAGAAGGAATACGCGTTCAGATGTTGTTCAAAATACCAGTGTGGAGGTGCAGCAGAGCCTGTGTACTAAGTTTGTAAGCCCGTTTCCCAGGAATCGTACCCAAGATGCTACTGTAATAAAATGACAACCTTTCCACGGACCCATCGCATGTTGTAAATCGTTTCCTTCAGAACACAAAATAACCTAACCTAACTTTACAACCAGGTGGGGACCCCGGTCACGCCCGAATCCTAAAACTTTCTCCGCTTATCGGTTTACAACATTGTCGGCAAACACCCGAAATACTGTACAAAAATACAGTATGCCCTTCCTTATTTCCGAGAAAAATATTTGGTAGCCTAAAGTATTACGTTTTTTTGCGGACGGTTTTTTTTTTTTAGTGACTCATCTGCAGTGACTGCTAAGACCTATGGACGGGAGTGGTGAATGAGCACCGATCATGGTCCCCAGAAGACGTTTTCGGGAGTCATTAAAAATTGTACAATATATGTAAAATACATGTCCCAAGAACAAGAGCACGTTTTTTTGACAGGAGGTAATAATTTTTTGAGATATTTCGTACTAGAATGAAACATACCGTGGGCCCAGCTTCTTATCCAAAGTAGAGCATGAGCCGGGGCTGGAAGCTGAGGAGCAAACAAATTACGTGTATACTAATATATTTACTACACGCAGGCATTCATTCAGCGCTTCCGTGACCGATTCCCAAATCGTTGAAACCCTCAAACTTATTGGAACACTCCTTAACGCGGTTTCCGGTAGGAGTTAACAAATAGAAAATGTAATGCGTAACGATTGGTTGCTATGGCAACGAGAAATATGAAATACGAGTAACGAAAAAGCGTTACAAAATTGGTTGCTACGGCAATGAATGTAAATACATCCAAGAAACGTGTGTTTCGGTTCATCAATTTTAATTAAGAGACGATCGGTTCCGTCCGGCGTAGTTCGGATATTATCGTCGAGCGCTGTTGCCGTTAAAACGGGTAGAATAAATTTAACATACACACAATAATTTTAGGTTAGGCCTAGACTGATGAGTCAAAATTTTATGGTTATTGAATGTATTTACAATGAATGGGCATCTAACTATGTTTACCATCTTAGCTTTGATGTTATAATTAATTCTAGGCCACACTTTTATTATAATACTAGGGGAGACCCCTGCGTGCTCCGCACGCCAACCCCCAACGCAACCTTCTAAAAACATATGTTATGTTTTATTTATAATAAAGGTGCATGATTAATAATAACCTCAAAACTAAGATGGTAAATGATGTTAAATGTTCAATTTAAATTATTTCTTATATTTTATAACAGAAGTTATAATAACGGTTAAAAGAACCAGCAGGGCACAGGTCTACTCTTTAAAATCCTAACCTAAAAGCTAGAAATAAAAAAATAATTGCTTCAAATTTTGAAATCAGCTGTTAATGGAAATATTGGAGCAAATATATATTATCTGTTATTTTATTCAATTGGTTGCTATGGTAATAAATGTAAATACATGTGTTGGTTTATCATTCTAGGCCTAACCTAAGATTTTTTCCGATTAAATTTATAAATATTGAAATAAAAAAGGGTTTTTATCGAAATGAATTATAGCCTATGTTACTCAGGGATAGTGTAGCTTTTTATTAGTAAAACTATTTTTTCAATCGGTTCAGTAGTGCCAGAGATTAACCCCTACATACAAACAAACAAACTTTACCTCTTTATAATATTAGTATGGAAAATTAAACGTATGGAAACAGTAAATATTTGTATAAAAAACAAACTAATAATAAACGGCAATTGAAAGATTAAAATTATGTGTGTATGTTGCCGTTAAGGCTGGTAAAATAATTGAAGAAAAGGCGAATTTTTTAAATGCATGGAAGCAGGTTAATATTAGGAATAAGTAGGTTGTTGAGGGTAGGCCTACTAATTGTTTCAAAAAAGGTTATTTCCTCAATGTGTTTATAACTAGGTTCAAATAAAATCTAAAACTCTTACCAAGACAGGATAGAGATGATATTAAAATATAAATATAATTTTCCAGAACTTTGTTTGTCCATTACTTTGAAACGAAGCGAGGTACTAAGCTCTAGTTAGAACTATTCTGTTTCTCTTTTAATAAGCTTTTCAATGGTGTATTGCATGACGCACCTTTACATTTGAATGGTTGTCGCCCCCTTCCTCCAAAATCATGAAGGTCAGATATGCAAAACGTTGCCATGCAACACAAGATGTGCACAAAGTTTTCAGTAACAAAAATAACGAAAGGGGTTTTATGACACCCTGTACATTAAAAACACGCTCACCAAAAATCGAACCTCACAATAACTTCCCTGTTCCGCCTAACCTATTTGATACACTACACCTTTACAATTCGTCATAAAGGAGTGCATCCCAACACAAGACGCAGGTGCACGCGCATCTGACCCTGGACACGAAAACAATAAACCGGTAGTTGACCACAATACTCCTTAAACACTGATTCACTCGATCTCTGTTTGGCGGGAATATTTCGTAAAACGTATAATGTGTTGTTTGCTTTGTAAAAAAAACTGATCAACCTTGAGAAAAGTAAAACATGTGTTGTGTCAAGCCGGCGGGATTGTTTATGCAACGCCACCTTGATATTATTCCGTCATAATTGCATTTAATGTCATGTCGTGTGTATAAAAGGCGTACCGGTAGGCCTTCTTGATTTCCGGTTTTATCAATTGTAAATGTGTTTTAATTGAATTTCTTGCATTAATCGTTGCTGTTTTGAAACAACATTTCCTGGAAATCTGTTTGTTAATGCTAGGCCTATTTGAAATTAAGATTAATATCATAGGCTTACTGTGTTGTTTATAATATACATTTGAAGTATAGGCTACGGTGTTATTTTGCACGATTAAAATAAGTCGATCACGCAGTTGAACCGCTGACGTGAGTTACGTTTATATGGTTTCAACCAAATATTTGGGATATTGGTCTACTCACGCAGGCGCAGAGTAGATGCCTACGTTTACGAAATATGTTAGTAGAATTTGTTTTCACCTCGGCCTCCAGTCCGAGCAGCTCACGCGCTAGTTCTGTCCGCTCGCACCTCGACCTTGTGACCTAGGATCTGGATTTCAACCGGATACTTTTATGGTGTTTACGTTTTGATCGATTTCGGGGGAACCGACGGACTATAATGTTGTATTAAAAAACAAAATGTGCAGAATAATGAACTATATTTATTTTTCCAAACAACAAACCAAAAAAAGTTTCATTCTAGTAAAAACACACTAAAAGAAGTGCTTCAGATCGTTGGATTTTTTTGCTAACGAACTCGTCCGAGAGATTTATAAAACCAACGTGTGTACCAAAACGGACGTAAAATGCAGCAGTTAGAATTCGAACACATCAGTATACAGGGTGTTCATAAAGTCCCTTTACCCCCCCCCCCCCCCCTATTATTTTTGTTATTGAAAATAGTTAAAACTTTGTATATACCTTGTGTTGCATAAAAGGACACATTTTTTTACATATCTGACCCTCTATGATTTTGGGGGCTTAGGGGGTAAGAGGGGTTAACAATTTCAAATGTAAAGGTAGGTCGTGTGATACACAATTGAAAAGCTTATTGAAAGAGAAACACATTGGCGCAAACTGGAGCTTAATATCTTACTTCGTTTCAAAGTAATGGACAATCAAAGTTCTGGAAAATAGCATAGGCCTACAACCTACTTATTAGCGAATTCCCATAGGAAAAATGAGCTATTGCAGTGGCCCTTATGGTGAGACCCAAGGTCGGGAGTAGCAAATGAGTACCGATCATGGTCCCTAGAACACGTTTTGGGGTGTCATTAAGATTCATATGTAGGCCTAATGTGTTCGCACTCTAGCGGCCGCATTTTAAGTCCGATTTTGTTCAAATTTGGAACACGTGTAGGTTGTCTATGTCGCTCGGACGAGTTCGTTGGCCAAAAAAATCCAACAACCGGAAGTACGTTTTTTGACCGGAAGTAACTATTTTTTGAGATTTTACTACGAGAATGAACTTTTTTTAAAGTTTTTTCTAAAAATATAAATGTAGGATGTTATTCTGCACATTTTGTTTTTTTACGCGACCTTATAGCTCGCTTGGTTCCCCCAAAATCGACCAAAACGTAAAATACCATA
>JAGFPH010024646.1:0-11259 GCA_018207615.1 Philaenus spumarius
TTTCGGGGGTTGCAGGAGAGCCTAATTTTAGCCAAAGTTTTATTTCGACTAAGTGCCCTTCGGTTGAACTCGGGCAGAACCTTACGTTCGGGTTAGCTCGGTTTTCCATACGTTATAACACATTTTATAAAAATAATTCGGGGTACAGCGAAGCCTAAGCTCGGTCAAGTCCGTCGTTTTGGTTCGGGTAAGACCGGTAGAAATATATTACAAGGGGTTGCGGCAACGCCTATGGTTAGTCTAAGCTTTATTTCGCCTAAGTACGAATTTCGGGGGTTGCGGCAGAGCCTTACGTTCGGTTAATTACGGTTTGCAAGTCTTTATTTTGACTAAGTCCGATTCGGGTTTACTCGGGCCCCCTCGGTAATGTTCGGGATTATATAATGCACTTTATACTATATTACAAGGGTACTATAACAATTTAAAGGTAATAATTTCTCTAAGTGACCTTCGGTCGGATTCGGGAACTATCGGTAATGTTCGGGCTGTTATAATACAATTTATACTATATCCCGACAACACTATAACACCTTGTATCTGACACAGAGGTTGCTGACGGATGGTAAACTTATATACTTCACAAAACAGTACATTCTCAATAGAGTCGGCCTAGCTTAACCGCTAGCGCTGCGGACTCGGGTCATGGTGATACCCGGTTCGACTCTCGGCGACACCCAAACTTTTTTCAAAGCAAAAAATTAAATTAAATTAAATATTAATTATTACAAAACAAGATGGCTGCCAAAAAAAAAAGATGGCGGCTCAAAATTCCCCAAAATCTTTAAAAATCCAAAATTCCCAAAATTTCCAAAAATCAAAAATCTTCAAAATTCCAAAAATTCCAAAAATGTTAGGACCCCCAAAAAAAAAACCCCAAATCCAAAAATGTTAGGTTAGGACCCCCCAAAAAAAAAAAAAAAAAAAAACCCAAAATCCAAAATTCCCAAAAATGTTAGGTTAGGTTAGGACCCCAAAAAGGCCCAAAAAAATACCCAAAAAAAGTGGGCGTGGCTTGGGTTAGGAACCAAAAAGACCCAAAAAAACACCCAAAAAAAGGGGGCGTGGCTTGGGTTAGGAACCAAAAAGACCCAAAAAAACACCCAAAAAAAGGGGGCGTGGCCCAAGGTCAATGACCTTCCCCCACTCCATTTTACGCCAGACTGCCCGGAACTCTACTAATATATATAATTAGTATTTAACATTGTTTTTTTTTTTTTTAATTTTAGAATCGAATTTGTTTTTCATTGTTTTTGTCGTTCAAATTAAAAACAAATTAAAATTTATATCATGAAAATATGGTATTTTTAAGAAAATAACATAAGCATTTCATTTTTGTATTCAAGCGTTTCTCTTAATGGGCGTTTAAAACAATATTTGCACATAACGATTAATAATCGTAACTTATTTTTGTGGGTACAATACAATTTATAATCTTCAGTAAATGGTGAAATATACAAATTTGGATGAAACAAAAACCATTAGATCAAACTTGAAATGTGTCATAAAAAAATTGAATTCGCTATATTAAAAATTAACTGAGAAGTGATTAAAATAAGGATTTTAATTTACTCTCATTAAATAAGATGAATAAATCAAACAATACAACCATGCGCTTGCGCTATAGATAAAGACATAGATCCTGTTCTATGTAGGCCTATAGTTTGTTGTTTGTAGGCCTAAGTAGTTTTTTCTAAAGAACGAACTAAACAACAATAATTGAAAAGATTATACTTTTTCAAAGATTACTAACCTCAAAACATATCATATAGTCTACATTAGTTATAAAATAGTTTGCAAATACCTATACAAGTTCAACGGGAGTAGGCATATTCAATTTAATATTTTGTTATTACTAAAAACGTATTACACTATAATATAATCCTTATAATTGTACATAACTACCGAGTTAAAATCCCGTCAGCATTGTTAGGTAGACCTAGATAAAGTTCGTAGTTTTTGGTATTTCTTTAAATGATGTATTTCTGATGTGTAGCTGATTAATTAACCGCCTAAGATTTTTCACGCAGACTTTCTATTAATATTAATAAAAAGGATGCAAGTATAGATGGGTATACTATTCCAGCATAGCTGGGATGCTAGGCTAATATACATGATTTACTATATGAACAAAATATTTTACTCCAACAGACTCCTAGGGATGGGCAAGAAGCAGATAATATGTAAAAGGCAATCTAAAACGACCGTTTTTAGAGTCAAATCTATAGTTTTGAAGTCGGTCAGGCAAATAGTCATACTCCAGAAATGTTTTAACTAATATTTTGTGTACGAAAAACTAAAAATTGTTCTGTAATAAAGCACTAGTAGGCCTATTCAATATCGTAACTAATAAATTAATAATGTCCTTTTTAGTTTTAATTTAAAAGATAATTTTCAAAGAGAGGAAAAAATATTTTTTATGGATTTCATGAAATAAAAATAGGACATAATTTATTTTGCTGATTTATATATAAAATGTAATTGGTATTGAGTCAAAACAAGAAATAAAAATTAACACGATTGCTTTTGATTAAATACTCTTCACGTAGATTGATTATTTTATTTAGACGAAAGAAAAACCCCATCTTTCACATTGTTTGCCTCATTTAATACAACTAGGCATAGTACAACTTTAACTACACTTCTAAACTCATGTAAACATCAGCCATTTTAATCATAGCATGTGATAATATTCATTTTGTGTATTGCATTTTATACTGTGTTAATATTATTGTTTTACTCAGGGCTGTGACAATGGTTTCCCCATAAACACTGAGGATCCGATTTCCATTCTCCCAAACGAAGAATGGTTGGAAAGCAAACTGGGCATGTTCAGAGTATGGCATGTCATATTTATGGTGATGGGCTCAATCATGTCATTTAGTAAGTAAAATATTATTATTTAAGGTAGATCTTCTACAACTTCTGAAATATTCCATTCAGAAGAAACCTCGTAATCATTAAACACTAAGTAATTGAATCTGATAGGCCTACGATAACATAGGTATTCCCACTTGATGTGATAATTCAGCAAAGACTCCAACATTTGCTTGTCTGTAAAAGCACAATAAAATTATGAAAACATAAATTCCATTATTGGATTCCACATTTTGCCTATATTTAGTCATTTCAAAATAAACAGTAGAAGTACGAATTAGGCCAAAGGTAACGAACTGCCAGTCGTCCCAGGATAACCAAACGTTTTATATTATATTAATTCCCTAGGACGCTTCGCTCACAGCACTAGGCGTGTTGGGGAAAATGTAAGACATATCCACTAACAGCACCCTAAAAAACTTAACGATACCAAGAATAATAAATACAGCAAAAATACAAAAATAGTGTGTTTAAGATTTTATAAAATTTTTTAGGGGTTGGAAATGAAAAACTTGTATATTTGGAAGTATAGGTTAAATCCACTAACAGGTCTACAAACTGATTTGATTTGGAAAATCTAAAGTCTGTAGCATATCTATAAAAGTTGTAAATATTTTGTGGGCTCACGTAACCCCAACTGTGTCGCCATCTTGAAACTTAACGAAGCCAGTTATGAAAAATAATGACAGATTCGTTTTTACATTTTTTAAATATACCAGTAGTATCAGATTAGTCAAAATCAGTTAATAACTAACAATGTTAGTTTTTATCCGACATCTTGAAACATTTGGATATAAAAGGCATTTTTAATTTGTTAGGTGTTGGAATTTTTCTGTTGTAATGTATAAGGCAGTTAAGTTTTGAAAAATGTTAAGTCTCTAGTACAAATATGTTGAAATTTATAATTCATTTTAGTCATTAAACATGAAAATTTAAACGATAAGTAAAGCAAATTTGGTTTTAAGTATAGGCTAATAAACTTCTCTCGTTATACAGGGTGGAACAAAGTTAGTGTTAAAAACTTCGGGAAATGGTTCTATGAGTTAAAATAAAGAAAAAATAAAGAATAATATTTTTTCGAAAAACGCTTTATTTTCCAAATATCCGCCATTTTGTTTCTTTTACTAAATAATTAATAACTAGAGAACGGTTTAACCGATTGAGTTCAAAATTAGCATGAAGTTTAACCTAACAATGATATATCTTAAGAAAAATAAGCGATTATATAAAATCATGCATTTAAAAATGGCTTATGTTTGAATATCTCAAATCTAAATTAATCAAAACCCGTACATTTTAACAAAAAATATTAAGACACTTTTTTTGTAGCCCTTTTGATTCCCTATCGGTTGGTGTAACTGTTAAAACAATTGAATGAGGGATAAAGCTAAGTTATGTGTAATAATTGGTTTATTCAACCCGGCATCCTATACCAACACAGTAAATGCTACAATATTGTATGTACATTTGCTGTCATTATCTTTAACTTAACTATTATTCTTCATCCGATTGTTTTGAAAGTTAAATCATCCGATAGGGAATTAAAAGGGCTACAAAAAGGGTACCTTGACATTTTTTTATTAAAATGTACGTTTTTTGAGTAATTTAGGTCTGACATTTTCAAACAGCCGCCATTTTAAAGCGCATGATTGGATATAATCGTTTATTTTTCTTAAGATAGATCATTGTTAGGTTAAACTTCATGCCAAGTTTAAACTCAATCGGTTAAACCGTTCTCTAGATATTAATTGTTTAGTAAAAGAAACAAAATGCAGATATTTGGAAAATGAAGCGTTTTTCGAAAATATATTATTCTTGATTTTCTATTTTTCTATTTATTTTGACCCATAGACCCATTTCCTGAAGTTTTTAACGCTAACTTTGTTCCACCCTGTATAATACCTGTGCTTCGCTTCGGAGATGTTTCTATTTTTTTAAAATTTTTCTATCACTATGTTACATAATTGTAATATTTTTCTCTTATTTTTTCATCTTTTATTTCACGAAAGTGAATTATTACATGTATTTTCAATTAGTGTTTAATGCGGCTGGGTTACTATGCGGATCTGCTATGTGTCCTATTTCGCCTTACATGATTAGTTATGCGACTGTAAGCGCAAATGCAGTTTGAGATACATTTCACGTCTTTGAGTACATTTTATCTAAAATATTTTCTACGAACAATATTTTACAACTTAATCAAAGTCCAAATGTTTTTTCTCTCCTATTTATAACTTAAGTATATGACAAGTTTTAGGTATATAGTCCGTTTCCAGTTTGTAGAACGTTCCAGAACTTGAAGTTTCGTCGATGGTCTATAACCTTCAGGAACATTTTAGAACATTGGCAAACCTTCTGAAATAGTCTATAATAACATTCCGGAATATTCTGGTCAGTCTCGGCCACTTCGGCACTCTATTTCCAGCTGCTTTACCTGCTTCCCATAAGAAGACCATTATTGGAGTGATGGGCTTTTTTGATGCCAATTTCCAAACCAAAACTTTCTGCATGGATGAAGGATGGAAGGCTACCATACCATATAATCCCATGAGGCTGCGAGGGTGGGTTGCGGAGTTATAGTGGCACGCTTACATGTATTACATAAAATGATTGTGACCAGGTATCTTACAAAAAATAAAAAGTAAATGAAATGAATATCGGCTAGAATAATTATGTTGTAAATTTGACAAAAGATCTGAGTTTCCTGGCCCAAAATACCTCTGTGTAGTGAGTTTCATCCAAATCTATCAATGTTTTATCAACAATCAATGTTTACATACATGATCAGCTGTTTGACGGTAAGCGCTAAAAATCGTGTTTCCAACAGTTTGGAAACGAACGCAATGATTAAAATTCATGTTTCAAAGCGCATCCAGTCCCTCTTCCATCCACCTGTGCCTACATTTTACCTAAAGTAATGTAATGGCTAAATAAAGTCGTAATTTTCCCGATTTATCCCTTAGATGCAAGTAATCGAAATTAAAATGATTTTTTTAAAAATAACTTATGAATAATATGTACCGAATTTCAGCTACCTAGCTTTATCAGATAGTTAATATAGGCCTATGGGTTTTATATCAAGTAACTTAGTCACACGTAACAAAAATGCGTTTGGTTTGTTTTTTCTTAGACTCAGTAATCGAAATGCTAGTGTATTAACTTCCAATTAATGCACTTATCTATCTATCTATATATATAAAATCGAAATACCTCTCACTCACTCACTGACTCACTCATCACAATTTCTCAAAAACTATCGAACGGATTGAAATGAAATTTGATATGTAGCTTCCTCTAGGGCCATAGGTGCTTACTAAGAAAGGGTTTGGAAAAATTCAAGGTTACTAAAATCATAATTCCAGATCTTTTATTATTATAACAGTAGCGCTTTTATTATCTAACATCTATATATATAAAAGCCAAATACCACTCACTGACTGAACACTTAAAAAGAATACAATTACGTTAAAAAGACTAAAAATACCAACCTTCACGGGCAACGCCGTACGGGTCAGCTAGTAATATAAAAGCCAAATACACTGACTCACTGATCACGATTTCTCAAAAACTACTGAACGGATTGGAACGACATTTGGTATGTAGCTTCCTCTAAGGCCATAGGTGATCACTAAGAAAGGTTTTAAAAAAATTCGAAATTTTAGGGGGTATTTGGGGGGTCAAAGTTACTAAATTACGATTTCTCTAAAACTACTAAACGGATTGGAACGACATTTGGTATGTAGCTTCCTCTAGGGCCATAAGTGGTCACTAAGAAAGGTTTTAAAAAAATTCGACATTTTAGGGGGTTTGGGGAGGGGGGATCAAAGTTAAAAAAACCACCGAACGGATTGGAATGAAATTTGGTATGTAGCTTCCTCTAGGGCCCTAGGTGCTCGCTAAGAAAGGTTTCAAAAAATTCGAAATTTTAGTGGGCTTTGAGGAGTCAAAGTTCCTATATATATATATATATGTATATATGTGTTCGCACTCTAGCGGCCGCATTTTAAGTCCGATTTGGTTCAAATTTGGTACACATGTTGGTTGTATACGTCGCTCGGACGAGTTCGTTAGCCAAAAAAAATCCAACAACCGGAAGTACGTTTTTTGACCGAAAGTAACAGTTTTTTAGATTTTTGCTACGAGAATGTAATTTTTTTGGAGTATTTTCTAAACATATAAATTTAGGATGTTATTCTGCACATTTTGTTTTTTACGCGACCTTATAGCTCGTATGGTTCCCCCAAAATCGACCAAAACGTAAAATACCATAAAAGTACCGGTTTGAAGCCAAGTGGTGCAAACTCAAGAGCTCAAATTCTCAACAAAAACTCAAACAAATTCTACTAATAAATTGCGTACACACAGACAGCTGTTCAACGCCTTCGTGAGTAGACTATTTCCCAAATTGTTGGTTGAAACCCTAAAACATAGGCTTATGAACTTAATTTTGGAAATTTGCTCAACTCAAGTCAGCGGTCCAGCTGCGTGGTCGAATTATTAGCGAATTTCCATAGGAAAAATGAGCTATTGCAGTGGCCCTTATGGTGAGAACCAAGGTCTGGAGTACCAAATGAGCAACGATCATGGTCCCCAGAACACGTTTTGGGGTGACATTAAAATTCATATATATATATGTGTTCGCACTCTAGCGGCCGCATTTTAAGTCCGATTTGGTCTAAATTTGGTACACGTGTTGGTTGTCTGTACCTCGGACGAGTTCGTTAGCTAAAAAAATCCAACAACCGGAAGTACGTTTTTTGACCGGAAGTAACTATTTTTTGAGATTTTTACTACGAGAATGAAAATTTTTTACGGGTTTTTCTAAAAATATTAATGTAGGATGTTATTCTGCACATTTTGTTTTTTTACGCGACCTTATAGCTCGCTTGGTTCCCCCAAAATCGTCCATAACGTAAAATACAATAAAAGTACCCGGTTCGAAGCCAAGTGGTGCAAACTTGCGAAGCCACTATTCGCAAACAAATTCTACTAATATATTGCGTACACACAGACAGCTGTTCAACGCCTTCGTGAGTAGACCTATTTTTCAAATTTTTGGTTCAAACCCTAAAACATAGGCATGTAAACTTAATTTTGGAAATTTGCTCAACTCACTTCAGCGGTCCAGCTGCGTGGTCGAATTATTTTAATTTTAAAAGGACTGTCACCTCCATTTCACTCATTATACGCAACTATTTAAATTGCATATTTTATTATTTCTTTAATATACAGCACTTAAAATTAATAAGTACCAAATTTCAGCTATCTACATATGTGGGGAGTAAGTAGAATTAGTATTTATTATTTTAGGTTTTGTTATCACATTTCCACCCCTTAGCATAACGGACAAAATGTAAAACTGCTTTATTTTTTACATGTATCTTGTAAGAAATGAATGCAGAAAATATCAGCTCTCTAGCTTTAATTAAGAAAAGTATAGGAAGGTATATTTATTATTTTTAGGGGTTATTATCACAGTTGAACCCCTTAGCAGCAAGCTACAAAATGCAAATCTGGTTTACATTTCTATGTAAAGAAAGAAATGTAGGCTACAAAATGTAAAGCTCTCTAGTTTTAAGGAAAGTATAACAAAACAATATTTATTGCTTTAGGAGTTGTTACTAAATTTTTACCCCATAGAAAAAGTGACAAAATTTAAAACTGTTTTAATTTTTATAAGTATCATGTAAGAAATAAATCTACAAATTTTCAGCTTTCTAGTTTTAAGGAAAGTATAAAAAACAAAATTTATAGTTTTAGGGGTTGTTTCAAACCTTAAAGGCCAAATATTTAAAATCATATTTCGACCTTCATAAATCATACCTTCTAGCGCTTATGTGCACATTATCAAATTTCACGCTCCTAGGCGGTTTGGTTTTTGAGACATATAACAAACAATAATTATTGTTTTAGGGGTTGCTTGAATCCTTAAAGCCAAATATTTTAAAAATCATTAGTGCGCCTATACCGCCTTTGAGAAATATGTGTATCAAATTTCACGTTCCTAGGCCGTATGGTTTTTGAGACATATAACAAACAATATTTTTTATTGTTTTATGGGTTGTTACAACCCTTACAATATTTTAAAAACCTTTCTTAGTGGGCCTCTAGCGCCTATGATCAATATGTTTACAAAATCTTACATCCTAGCCGGAATGATTTTTGAAACATATAGCAAACAGTATTTATTGTTTTAAGGGTTGATTCAACGTGTACCAAATTTCATGTTCCTATGTGGTATGGTTTTTGAAATATTGAGATCAATGAGTGGGTTTTCAATTGTTACCAGGTGTCTTAAAAGTTCCACCCCATATTATTTTTTTTTTATTAACGGAAATAGACAGATTTGTTTTGGGGATTAACAAGACCAAATATAGAGTCTTTTGGTGTATCGTAAATTTCAAACCCTCCCCCAAAAATTGGGTATTTTGGGGGTAAGTCGAAAATTTAAAATGGAAACCCCTATTGAGTGACACCTCATTTTAAAGGTCTTGATAAAATAAGAAGATTGGCGCAAACCAGAGGTCTGTATGTTGACTCTATCCAACATAATGGCCAATCAAAGTTATAATTTTTCCAAAAAAATTTATATTAAAGTTTCATTAATAATTATGTTACAATGAGTAAAACCTTTAGCACTTACCTCATTTTCACTCAGATTAAGTGCTCGAAATGAGAATCATTGAATTCTTGACAAAAATACAGCCTGGAATCAAACTGTTGTCTAACCCCAACATTTCTGGTGTGATAAGGTGACAAGCGTGTTCGATCCTCACTATGTTTTATAACTTAGATTGAGTGATCTACTGGATGAAACCCTTGTAAAAAATGACGTATCATCTTTAACATTTTTATGTTTTTAAGTGAAGACATTTTTTTTTGGGGAAAAAAATTGTTGTTAATTGTTGTTTATCGAAAGCCCTCTGTTTATTAGGCTACAAGTCCTAATTTTAAAGTCTAGTTTTTAATGTTTTTGTATTGGAAATTGGAGGCCAACATTTAATTTTTTTTGGAACACCCTATATTTTATGATGATTTTGGATTTTACTGAATTCTGGATTCTGAATCAGCTGTTGTTTGTTTCGATATAATTTATATAATTTACGACTTCTGTTTCTGGTAATATTTAGCCCTGACCACTTGAATGAAAGAACCATGTTCATGAAATGAATGAATCAACCATGTTCATGAAATGAATGAATGAACCATATCTTCATAATGAAACATAATTATTCATAACATTACAACGAGTATACACATCCAAAACTCTTATAAAACACACATGAGTTTAAACAATAATTCTGTCATTTTATCGGTCATCTATCGTACGATACAAAATAAACAAACTTAAATAAAATAAAAATATTAATTTTAAGAAAAACATTTAAATACATTAAGATTATTTGATGAAGCATTGTGTGTAAGTACAAAGGAGCGATCGCTCAGTTATTGGCTCGACAGAACATTTCCAAATACACTATGATCATACTATTTGTTATTATTATTTTTTTTAAATTCAGTATTAACTTTAGTACTAGAAGACATTACATTTTTGCTTATGATGCTGATATAT
The DNA here is from genome assembly GCA_018207615.1 of Philaenus spumarius. NCBI lineage: Eukaryota > Metazoa > Arthropoda > Insecta > Hemiptera > Aphrophoridae > Philaenus > Philaenus spumarius. Next base: position 10,448 of record JAGFPH010024646.1, read on the forward strand.
TTGAAGTATAAACATGGAATGTGCTAAAGCTGTTATAAACTCAAACTAGTTACACTTTTCGTATTCTATTTTGTAATGACATTAATTATTTTGCTTTAACGGAGATAATTATTTCTTTTATAATAATAGGACTGCTAACAATACAGTAAAAATATTAATATTAGCTTTTAATTCAAGTTAAAGTTGCATTTTAATGGAACAAATTTCCGTTACATTTATTTAAATGTTATTTTCATTTTAAAATGTCTGGTGTTGGGAAAAAGTAGCTAGGGAGGTAATTTTAAAAAAAATGTTCGTTAATTTATACTCTTTGAAATTATGATGCAAAATTAAATTAAGCGTCTATGGGTTTTCCGATTGCCTTAAATGAACGTAACTGCAGAAGAATCGCTCTGCCAAATAGGGAAATGTGTTGGCAAACCAGCATTGTCCTTATTGGGGTCTTCAAGGTCATTCTACTGGGCCCTGCCTCAAAGGACATGAGTCGTAGAAACCACTGTAAATATTGTCAAATACTAGTAAATCCTATAACGGTTACATAAACGTAACTGGTTAGCTCATCTCTAACAGATTGTCCTTTTCAAATCTACCATTGAGTGGGTTTATTAATTGTACTGTGCATTAATGGGCTTCAAATTTCAGTTGTTTGTGTCTGCTGTTGTGTGAGGTTTCGGATTCCAAGGACAAAACAAGAGATAGAAGCGGACTATGTGAGAAAGAAAATAACGAGGAAATTCCAGAAACAGTTACGCATGATAAACAACGCTGAGATGGATGAAATGGACTTAAAACGAGGCAAGTAGCAAAAATAT
>JAGFPH010024647.1:0-11259 GCA_018207615.1 Philaenus spumarius
GAAAAAATGTTATACTACATTTTCGACTTATTTTTGCATGTAGAATCTGAATATGCATAGCCAGCCTTTGTGTAACACTCTGTATATTAAAATGAATTGGGTTAACTTTCTTAAGCAGGTTAAGGTCAAGAAAATTTATTCTGTCATTGGTTTCAATTTCCAACGTGAATTTAATGTTATGGTATTTAGATAATTTTTTAATAGGTTAAGTAGTCAGTCCTTCCGTTGTATATAAGAATGGTATCACATACGTCTTCTAAAATATAATATTATTCTTGAATTTATTGGAAGCATTCCATAGATGCAAATTCTCCAAACTATTCAGGTAGATTTCCGAAACAATGCTCGACAAAGGCGACCCCATGGCGAGGCCCTCATTTTGAGAATAAACAGAGTTGTTGAAGTGAAAATAGTTCTGATTAAGGACGGTGCGAATTAAAATTAACATTCCGTCAGTGGCTTTGTGAGGCAATTAGAATTCAACTTTAAATTACTATGTATAATGTCAATGGTTTCAATTATTGGGATATTCGTATACATGTTCACAATATCTAAAGATGCAAGCTTGTGGCCGGTCTTTAAATTTATTGATTTTATGTCCTCAATGAGATCAAGGCTATTACGTAGGCTGTGGCTGTTATTGAAACCAAATTCTTGTTTTAATATGATATCTAAATGTTTAGCCAGTTTATATGCTGGAGCTGAGGTAAAGTTGATCAATGGTCTATAGGAACTTCGAGTTTACGGAGGTGCACGTGGATTAATCATTTTGGAGATCTTATCAAGTTGACCGCTAGAATGTTTTTGCTATTGTTAATGACTTTATTTACTGCTTGGTTGTAGTTGGCAGTGGGGTCTTTTGCGTGTTTGTTTATGTTATTATCGTTAATGAATTTGTTTATCTTATTGTAATCATCTTACTTACATGACCACTATTGAATTGTTTTTATCTGCCTTGGTAACTATTGCATCATGACGTTCCAATTTGTCATTAATTCCTGCCAATACCCGTCACTCATTTTTAAATTGGCTGTTATGTTTAATGGTTGGGTTTTTTAAATCTTTTTTAATCTAGTTATTTTCCGCAACTCTGGCGGTGATTTGGGCATCTATTGATGGTAAAGTTTGTAAGGCCGCTTCAACATGTATAACTTCCGACGTAAAACTATTTTAGTCTATTTTTGGGAAATTATATTTTAACCCTTTGTCAAACAAATTGAGTTCGTCTCTAGAGAAAGAATCAGCAGTGCAATTAAATTTTCGTAGATAAAAAGTATTGTCGCTTTGAAAATATGCCATTGAAAATAAGAAAATATGCTCAGCAATCTTCTTGGGTTTAGCCCAAGCGGTTGACAAAGTGTGGCAGGCAGGATTGGAGCTCAAGTTGCAGAGGGATATTCTCTAATCAGTTTTATAAAATATTGAAATTTGACTTAGCTGATCGTTACTTTCATGTTATTAAGTGTGAGGATGAGTATTCTGGTTTCAAGGAAATATCACCTGGTGTTTCTCAAGGAAGTTTCTTGTAGGTGGTGCTGTATCTGCTCTTCACTTGAGATATCCCAGTGTCTGACAAAGCTAATGTGGCAACGTGTGCGGATGATACTGCTATAATGGCTTTCGGTGATTCTGTAGAAGAAGCCACAAATATATTACAAAGCTCAATAAATGCAACTGGTGGAGAATAAAATTAAATCAGAAGAAATCGACTCATATTAATTTCACGAATAGAACAGTCACTACTTTCACAGATAATATCTTATGCTAACTCAGCCAAGTACCTCGGAACGGCCCTTGACACCCAATTAATTGAGATGGAAGGCACACGTAAAAATAGAGATGAACTATACATAAAATACAGAAAAATGCATTGGCTGGGATACATTCGTAGCTATTCATTCAGAATAAGCTGATGCTGTATTAGCAAGTTGTAAAACCTGTTTTTACCTATGGTATTAGAAATATTGGGCTGTACCAAGAATTCCAATTAAAATATTATGCACATAATTCAAAATGGTATACTCCGAAACATAGTAAATGATCCATGGTACATAAGAAACGACGACTTGCACAAATACTTGAAATTGGATTTCGTCAGAGAAGTAGCTAAGTATAACATAGTAAAGCATGTTAAACGGCTTCAGCAGCTCTCCAACCGACAGGCTAGAAGATTGTTGGAATATTCAAATATAATATAACAAAGAACTAAACCTATTGACGTAGTAAATGTAGTATGATTGTATGATTGTTGTGAAGCTATAAGTAGCCATAGGGCAATATAATCCATTAATTTTATTGTTGTAATAATAGAGGAAAATTACTAGATCAGTTGTTAACAAAATAAAAATTTAAAAAAAATTTGCTTATAAAAATTTAGACATTGTTTGTTGTTATTAAAGGTAACAACATTAAAAAGCCTGCCATTTTGAAAAATAACCTTAGGTGTATTGGAAAATTACAATGTTTTAGTTTAGAAACTGCAACACTTGAATATCATTATTTTTAGTTTTTAATAAATTGCCTGCTTACACGCTTCCTCAGCAAGGGTTAAGTGCAAAACATGGACCAAGACCGGGATTTTAACCCAGGGGACATTTACCTTTCCGTGGTAACACTCTACCAACTGAGCTATCCTGATCAATCCAGATATTGGTCGATGTTATCTCACTTGTACGGTTCTACTGCATTTATGAACTAATTGACTGAATACCTCGCATTGAGACATTGAAAACAATTTTAATTCTTTTTGCAGCCTACGTGGTGTTATTTATTATAACTGATAGTTCAGTTGGTATATTGTTACCACGTAAAGGTAAATGTCCTGGGTTCAAATCCCGGTCATGCAAAATTTCAACACAATATATAAATCAGTTTCTTTTTTATAAAAATTTAAAATCGAAAAACAAACTGGTGGATGTAAGACAAGTGCATGATTTGTGGTCCTTTTTTGATAATAATATGATTGTGAATTGTCTTTGGTTAAAAGATAAAAACGAAGTATTAGTTTTAACAATCCCTATAGATAAACTTTGCTTGATATAACTGTAAACACTAAGTATTGTATAACTAAGTCGAAGCAGTAGTATGATATGTACTTAGAAATAGACTAACTCAGAACACCTTTATGGTATTAAATTAGTCACAAACTATTTAGAAATATTATATGTTACTAACTTAGCTTTGCCTGAAATTCACATCAATAAGACAGAGTACAGTTAGCGATTGATACAATTTCTCAAAAACATATAGTAGTTTTACTATATTGTCGTAAACTAAATACACAATAGTGTGCCTTATTAAATTAGGATACTGTGTCTAAAAAATGTCTCCTAAAATATAAATTAGTTTGTAATCGTTTAAACACAAAAACATGATGCATTTAAACTACAAACTGGCATTAACTTTTTAATGTGTTACCGCCAGCAATTCTTTTTTTTTAAAGTTCTTCCTTCAACACATGTATTTCACGACACGTGTTTCGGAACTTAGTTCTTCCATCGTCAGGTGGTCAAAACACATTTAAAAACGTTTAACACAATTTATAAAAAAACACATACATAACACAAACGACACACGCGCACAAATAAGTTCAAACATGTTAGTAGGCTGACGCTGTACAGTGTACTGGTGCGTTATCAGCTGATGTCTACTTCCTATTTAGCTGGCTTATTAGCTCGAAAGTGGGGTTGCATCGAACTTTTTTTTGTCATTTAGCAATTTGTCCGGGTGCTCTTGTTCATTTTTGTATTATGTGATATTCTTCTACGCGGTTCATGTAATCCCCTTTTTCACATTTTTGTAATATTTTCATGTTGTGTTCTATGTTTTTATAAGCATGATCATATTTCACAAGGTGTTCAGCGAATTTGGATTTTTTCCGGGTGTCTCAGTGCCTGGATATGTTCTTTATACCGTTTTTTGAAAAGCCGCCCTGTCTGTCCCACGTAGAATTTGTCACAAGAACTGCAGTTTAACCTATATATACCGGTATTCATGAAATTGTCTTGGTTTGAGGTTTTTTTGCTATTTAATGTATGTTCTAAACTGAAATTGTTTTCGGGAGTGAGCCACAGCAGTCGGAGAGCTAAGTATTTGACTATCTTAACAGGCGAGGTTAATATCATCTATTTTAACGAGACAGGAGCCTCTAAAACCTTTAACAGTAAGGCATGTCATTGTTAAGCTCTTGTTTAATACATTCACATTTAAATGGTAGGAGTATACTTTAGCAAGACAGAGTCGAAACACATTTCAACAATGATTTTGCTGTGTGACACTGGGTAAAAAGTGGTTAATAATAATAAGTTTGGATTAATTTTCCTCCAGTAAGCCTTACACAACTTTCTTTCACATGTCCTATCATAATAACTTCCTAGGAAAATATAAAAACCAAATCAAATTTATGAATAAATAAAATAAAAACGTGTCCTTGAAGCAATGTAAAAGCATTATTGTACTTGAACCTCGAAAATTGAAGTTCTCTTTTGTTGTTATTTATTATAAAAGGACCTCAAATCTGACGGCCAATACGTTGCTTTACCGGTTGAGTAAAAGTCACATTTAATGTCCATTCCTGACTCATATAATGCTTTACCTTTTGCATAAATCAATCAAGACCACCTGTAAGTATTCTTTGCGCTCTTTTACACATAGCGTCAAGATACGAGAATTCAGAATTTGCATACAAATACAAAGAAGTATGTAAAAAATAAGTTGGATTTGGTTACTTTATAAACACCATTGGTCAACCATACTAGGTATTTGTCTTAATATATTAGACATACAAATAAAACATATATTCTTTCTTATTTATTTTAAAGAAAACATAATGGCAAAACATTACACTTTTTGAAGTAACAATTGATTCAGAAACAACGACCCTGACTTAAAAAAAAAACTCACATAGTCCAATCAGACGTTTGTGTTCAGATGTTGTGTATACTTAGTATTTTAGTGGTTTTAAATCATAAAAAGGTAAAAACACTGTTTGAGGCTTATTCGACACGCACTTGGTCATCTATCATTTTCCATACCAAGACTTTTATTTGTATAAGACTAAATTTTAATGGAAGTTTTTAATGTTTAATATTTTAAAATTTGAATTAAGTCGTACATATTTTAAGCCTGCAATTTAATGGCAATACCTTTTTTGACTAGGTACAGAGCTAATTCTGTTTTAAAAACGTAAACCAACTAATATTAAAACAAGTTTTATTAAAATATGCTACTCGTTCAGGAGTATAAGCAGGCACACACTATTTTTTAATAAATTTTTACAAAAAATAAAACTGTCTCAAAAGTTGCGTACATGTGAAGAAATATAAATCAACATTTACTGAAATGATAAAGTTAGTATATTTATATAAATAGTACAAATTTTCTCGCGAAAAACTTGTTGTAGTCAAAGTCGTTTTGATGACCAAGTCATCATCATCATCATCATCAGTGATGGATACAGTTATACACTTATAAATAACATAATAATATTTTTCCTTGCTATATATAAGCCGTTCCTCAGTAATACCACTTAAATTATACACTTGTATCATATAATTAATTCATTTTTGTATTTTGACTAACATAACATTTTGTAATGTATATCTTTTTATTAGTTACTAAATGTTCCCGGCATGCGTTGCAATGGCCAGTTTCTTATCTTAGTATAGGTATACATACACGAAGCAGACACCACCAAAGTTTCTATGTTATATGATGAATTGTATAAGAAGGTGCATAGAAGACGAATAACTAATATTCTTTTATATATTAGATTTGTCATATAAATGAATTTATTTAATATTTTGTTGTTGGTCAATATCTTACTGTTGCCGTACTGTAATTTTAATGGTCGATACATATTTGGCAAGCCCCTACTGAGGCACTGGCTATAGTTGAGGACCAAAAATTACTATGTTAGTTATATCTGTGTAACTGTAACTGTTACTGATGAAGACGACTTGCTCATCGAAACGCGTTTCACTATTTGACAGTGTGTACTTTATTATTCACATTACTTTCTCATAAGTCCAGTTCAAGTTTAAATTTTGTTGTTACCTTTTATAAAAATTATCATTTATCCTTACATTTGTTATTATGTTCCCATTTGACGGCTGAAAGTTTGTAAGTGCAAGATGTTTTTTAAACATTACATGTATGGAAATTATTTTCACTCCATTATTTTAAGTGCAAATTTTAAATGTAAAAAATTTGTTTAGTGATTTATTTCAACAAAATCACAGAAATTTCTGAAAAGTTGTGGAATACTGATTAAAAATTACTAACTTAACAGAATAAAATAACCTCAGGGCAGCGACTGTCACATTTAGTTAATTCGTATTTATTATAATTTCCTGTGTTTTTGTTTTATTCAAAGAGATTTAATACTTTGTGTTGTAAAGCAAATCCTGGAGTAAAATTGTTTGTTTGAAAAGTATATAATTAAATTAAAAACACAAAAATTTCAAATACGATTATATATTTCAATTGTCACAGCATGTTATGCCAAGAATAATCTATATATCTGAGCGGCTTTGTCTTTACTAACTGACATAAATCAACATAGAGCAAAAACTACATGAAAAGATGAAAATACGAAAATTTAAAGCTTTATTCTTATGGGGTTAGAACCGCACACTAAAGGATTATGCAAAATTTGTATTTTAAAGAGTAAAATTAGTAATAAATCGAAGGTTTACTCCAAGCCTTATAACACATAAAACAGCTGATTCGGATCAAAAACTTAGCAAAACAAGTTTGTTGAAATCATTTATTAACATATAAAATTACTTGGAAAATTTAGAACCGGTTTATTATTCTTTACAGCCTTATAGGTTATGTTATCAATATAAAAACAAACCAAACACAAAATCAACGAAAAAGACTTAAAGTATTATAATTTAAATATTACATGCTGTAACATATTATAAATAAAAACAACTGATTCGGATAAACATCTTAGCAACACACGTTTGTTAAAATCATTTACATTTATTACCTTATGACAAACTTATTTGACTTATATGACAAACTTATTGACAAATATAGAATAGTTTTATTCTATTATTCTCAACCAACAGTTTTTTATAGATTAAGTTAACACAATCAATATAAACGTAAACACAAAAGAAATCTACGAAAAAAGCTTACTATATTAATATAATTTAAACATCAGTTGTTACATATTATAATTAAAACATCAGATTTATTTATTTTTTTTTACGATTTTATCTTAGATCTATACTAAACCAAGCCATATTTCTTCGAAGTATCTATATTTATTACCATAACAACCTACTTAGCAAATTTAGAATTGGATATTTGTTTTTCCTTCAGCTATTACTTTAAGAGGTATTTCCTGCCTCATTAATAGGGCAGAAAGAACAACCGCAATCATTATCCGGAAAAGTGTCCATATAAAAAGCATTTAGTTTACTTTGTCTAAATAGTATACTCAGTGCTTTTTATATGGGAACTTTTCTGCCGCTAAATAAATCATCTCGTATATGTTAGTAAAACAACAGCAGAGCAACAATACATGAATGAACTAACGTATCTGAGTATTCTTGGCATAACCTCAGTTGTTTTTTTAAATATGAATGTCCATGTTTTAATCAAGTTTCTTCCATAATGAAATTCTACTTATTTACTAAAACTTTATCAGGTGGAAATATGTTGTTTTTCTTACGGGAAGAAAGTATCTTAGTTACCCTCAAGAAAATTACCGTCCTCGCTGCGCTCGTGTGGTAACTTTTCACCTGCTTTTAACACCTAGCAGACACTTTAGGTTAGGTTAATATATCGCTCTATTAAATGACCAAAATTTATGTCGTTCACGCAAAACCTACTGCCTACGCATCAGGATACCGAAACCCGAAAACGCTACCACCATCCAAGTGAATCTGCCCCAATCAATATTCATTTCAGTGAATGTATCAGATTATACAACACTGTAATATGTTTCCATTTGCTTCAAAGCGAGTCTCCACGTTTTCATAAAACATTTTGATGAAACATAATACTGTCTATTTTGCAAACATGAGCTATTTTTACCCATCTGATATTCTATGCACTTAATGTAACGTTTGGACTAAACACTGCCTCAGGGGGGGGGGGGGGTGCATGTAATTTGACATCCATTTAGTGACGTTATCAACTGATATTAGAATTGGTCACAAGGGATGGATAGATGAATAATGAAGTGTCATGTTTACATATGGGAAACGAATAATATGAAATAAAATGTAAATTCTTACTTCATGACACAAATAGTAATATTTCTGGGTGTATTTTAAACTCTTACCCAACACGCAAGCACAGCAAATCTTTCTTATCTTATCTACTGTTTATATTGATCAGCTTTTAATATATTTATAAACTTTTACTCTTCAGTTACTGTGGAACCATTGGATTTCTCGTCAATTCGTGCTCTTTTATTATCAATTGGTGGCATTTGTGGTTCCAGTTGCCATTCTCATTAGTTATTTTGCTATCAAATCATTTATTATACTTTATATCGTGCTTCTTATCTGGTTTTTGCTATGGAACTTCGACACATCTTCTTAAATGAAGTGAATCGAGCAGTGGGGATGCTTGAATCATGAATGCGCCAAGTACAGGTTGCTGAGGATTTCAACTCCAATCAGAACGTTGTCAGTAGATTGTGTAGGAGGTATATTAATATTAGCAGCTCTTACGAACAACACCCAGGGAGGGGACATTCTACAACCCCTGCTCAGAACTGCTACAAGCGCGTCGTCGGCCTACCATTACTGTGTCAAAGTTTTAGCGATCCATGAGTTACAAACACACATAACATCGCTGTTCATCCTGAAACATTTCGAACCCTTTTAGATGAAACGGTTCTTTGCTCTAGCAGGACAATTAGAGTTCCAGATTTGCATCGTGGAAATCGCATTATGAGAATTATTTGGGCAGGGAGCATTTGGATTGGTCTTTGAATGATTGGAATCTCGCAGATGAATCTCACAGATTAATCTCGCTTTAGATTTTACCATAACAGTCATTAAGTAATAGTTTTGAGGCGATCAGTAAACAGAAAATCTGGTAGCACTTTAGTAAGTTCACCCATACAGAGGTAAAATTGTGGTGTAGGTGGAAGAACTGACCTAGTTTTCCCTGATGGTTTCGTAAATGCATAAATGTATCAAGAGACCATTATTAAACCTGTGGCGCGTCCTTAGGTTGGTGCGATGGTTTCTAATTTCCGCATAATCTAAAATGTATATTTCGTAGACGTAGGCAGCTATTCAGTGCCTTCTATAATAGACCAATTTCACAAATAGTTCGTTGAAACCCTAAACCCTAAACTTAATTTTTGAAATTCGCTGAACTCATGTCAGTGGTTCAGCTGCGTGATCGAATCACTTTAAACTTAGAGAGATAGGAAGGCCGAAAGGACTTTATCAGACAAGAAGAGCTCAATTTGGGATTATTCAAAGTAACTTTAACATCAGCACGTAGCACGATGTAACACATAGCACGTAGTTACCTATATTATACTTTAAGCTATAAGATAAACCATTGCCTAAAGTTTGAGGAAATCTTCGTGGGAACAAACCAAGTTCTTCCTAGCTTTGGTTCCTTTTGTTTAAAACCTCACGCAATGCCAAAGTTTGTCTGGAGAATATTTTAAAATATGCAAAGCTTTAGATTATACCAGTGGGGGTAAAGTTGTTCCTGTCCTTAAAAAACTTTGTAGCACGCAGGAGTTGAATGATCCTCGAATATTATCCTGTGTAGGGTTTTGTCATGTTTACCTACATTAATGATTTTGTTAGAAAAGCACGACTATCCTTATTGGCCCGGACTAAATAAGGCTTTTAGTTCTACGAATTAATGTCCATTAAAATATAATATTTGTATAAACAAAATACGATTAAAGTAGTATGAACAGTATGGAAACGACTCATTAATATCTAGGAAAGAATTATAGTTCAACTTGTGTTAAATGATTTCATATTTATGAAATAATAAGTAAACAATGAATTCAAGTTTTATTTAATTAAATCTGAACACTTCGACATTTACAACCAAGGTACTGCTGCTTTATACAAAGTGATCAGCTTAAAGTTATTTTAATATAATAACACACTAGTGAACCTGGCAATGCTTCGTTATTGTTTGATTTAATTTTAAGGGTGAGTATCGCATTTCATTCATTTGACTTTAGTAATCGCATTGCAAATGTTATTTTTTGTATATTAATTAAGAATAATATTAAATAATTTTAGATTTATAGTTTGTAGGAATTTAATGTAATTTATTTGTATTGTATAGTGGTAGCTGCACCATTTAAATCTTTTTGTTTGTAGTGACGATATTCTCCAAAACAAATTCAAAATGTGTAAATTGTGAATTTATTTTTAAAATTAGTTTAGTAGATTTTGAGATTATAGAAAAAGTAAGTTGTTAGTATTTAATTTTAAAGGTTTTAATGAAATGGCAATTCCATTTTATTTCTTTGCCTTAAGTAAAATATTTAATTACTTATAGTTTTTTATATCACTTAAAATAATATTACATATTACATAACTTTAGATTTATAGCTTGCAGGAAGTTAGTTTAATTTATATTGTATTGCAGCAACCCCATTTCAACTCCTTAAAATTGTCAATATAAACCATCCAGGGACACACAGACACAAAACTTCATCACAATTGATCCAGCTATTTAGGAGGAGTTCAGTAACATATACACGTACAGAAGAATTATATAATATGTATATAAAGAAAACAATGTTATATTTTAGTTTCATTCAGATTGTTTGTTTAGTATTCAATATAATTAAGTTTAACCAACGTATGTTGAATTATGTGAAAGGTATGTTGAATCACTTTGTAACATTCGTGTTAATTCACGATGTAACATAGTGGTTCAAAAAGTGTTTGTAATTTTACATTTATAGGCCTAATTATTAGTATAAGATACTGTTTAGTATTTAAATTTACAATTATATATCAAAATAAAGATAAGAATGTGATCCTTTAATGGCTTTTAGTTTCATTCAGATTGTTTAGTATTCAATATAATTATGTTTGAACTCATATTTGTTTATGGTTTGGCAAATTAGGTATTATTATTATTTTTGAAAGTGAAATTTTATTTGAAAAGTATTAACAATTCATAGATAAAATATACTTTAAATAAACTATACAGGGTGTTACAAAAATGTGTGATGGGCTATACAGGACCTGATTCTACATGCAAAAATAAGTCGAAAATGTAGTATAACATTTTTTC
>JAGFPH010024648.1:0-11258 GCA_018207615.1 Philaenus spumarius
TCCGTTTTTCCTAGGTAAATAAGTCTTTTGAATAGCATAGAGTGGATTACATTTATAACAAATTTAACATGACCATAGCCAGCATTTTTCAGATTTTTAATATTTTGTTCTTTTAAATCAATATGTGTATCAAATCGCTGAAAGATCTTGATAAAACTTTTATTCAAAAAGAAACAGGAAATTTTATTTAAAAACCTGATTGTTGAAGTAACTTAAAATGACTGAAACAAGGCTATCATCACTTGCTTGGACCTAATAATTTTGTAAAAAATACATTCTTAAAACCATAGGCTACAGCTTAGAAATAGAGAAAAAAATGAGATAACAGTTGATTGCCAGGAGTCAGATTAATCTTCTTTGAATTAACTGATTGCCTACATAACTCTGTTTTATTTGGAAAGAATTATTCACCTTCCTTTGCTAGCAACCAACACTAGTTTTAGTTTAACATGTAGGTATTAATTAATAGGCATTTAAAATGAGAAATTATCACAAGGACATAACAAAGACCTCGTATTTACTTTTAGAAATTAAATTATTAATTATTCATTGGAACACTGCTCAACACAAAAAGGTTTTCTCAGGAACATGTTTTGAACTATAGTTTATGTAGGATAAATTAAAACGCAATTTATAAAGATACTAAATTGTTGAAAAATATATAATTGAGACACTTAAAATAAAAAAAGTTGGTTTATTTCCATTTAAAGGCTAAATTATAATCTATATTCCTAGTTGAACTTTGTTAAATTAGTTAATTAAATCAATGATTAAACTATTAAATTGTCAAAGTATACAAGAATTTAAAAGCTGTGATACATTTTATTTTAATAGCAATATTATTTTAAACACCTTACTTGAAAAGAAACTGCAGCCTGTTCTGACAATTTATAAATATTTGGAAAGTATTTATACTCATAATATTGCTTATATCCAAAAAAAAAAGAGCTATAGTTTATATTACAATAAATTTTGTATGGCCATATATCTTTTTTATTACCGGTACCTTAAGTATATATGATGCCTTTAAATTTTAAAGCGAGTCAGCATCTTGCAGTCTTGTAAATAACATATTATTTTTGCTATTCACAAAGATAAAAATAATAATTTTAAAACTTTTCTGATAAAATTAACTGTTTGTAACTTCTAAACATTTTGTGAGCCTGAAAATACTGTTCATCCAAAGTTCAGATTTGAGTACGGTAATTAATAAAATTTAAACATCACAATACCGGTATGACACAAAAAGTCATTCCTTGGTATATTGATTTTTGTTGTTTCTCTTCAGCTTCCCTTTACCATTAATGCTAATTTTCCTTCTGTAAGACGTTTGCTTTAAAGCTCATTTTGTTGGTATCTTGAACACATCAACAAATCTCTATAACTCGAATGTAGGTGATGGAAAACATCTAAAAATCAAAGAACTGTATTAGTATTGAAACCGGAAGTTGTAACCAGCAGATTTTTGTAAGTCAAAGTTTGGGGTAACAATAAGTACCGTAGTAGGATGACCAAATTTTAATGTTTAGCCACAACTTCTCTCACTCGAATGTCATGGTATTAATATTCAGTACAGTTCTGTTGTTCACCTTTGAGTATTGGCCTACCATTCTGTACATTATTAAAGGCCCACTATTACACAAAATTTGTGATGTTTGTCCTCCATAACTCAAATCTCACTATCTCGAATTACTTGATAACTCGAAGTGATATTAGTGCCTTTGAGATTCGAGTTATTTAATAAATCTCTTGAACATATTTCATTGTTATGGGTCAAAATTTGTCTTATCAGATTTTAAATATGGTACCAAAACTTTATACAAATTCACAAGGTTTAACATAAAATTTTGATATACTTAACTATTTAGGACAACCATGAATTAAGGTTAGGAAACTTAACCCTTTGCACTCTGTTAGAATTTTTAATATAAGTCCTCTGGGCTCGGATGGCCAGTAGTGGCCAGTACTACAGACATTTCTTTGTCAAGTATGAATTGTTGGTGCAAGTTACGTTCCTTTCAGATCAGATGGCCTGTACTGGACAAGTTAAAATCCCTTGAACACCCTGATGGCCAGTAGGACGGGCCACACAAATGATCTGCATTAATTTAATTTTAGTAGTTTTATTTTGTCTGGATTGTGGCGAAACCTAGAGTCCAAATCTTAAACTAATTAATTCCCACTTTTTCTCTGGTCTGTGTTGTATCAATACGTAGTAATATTCGTTACATTATAACCTTACCAGCAGTTTAGTTTTATGTTGCGGTGGTCTAGAGGCTAGTGTTTTTAAATTTTGAAGTAATTTAATAGAGCAAAAGTTAATTAGTTTATAATTGCTTTTAAGTGTTTTTGCTAACAAGTACTTGATTTTGTTTTATTTTAAATTACCAAAAATGTTTTAGATAAGATACAATGGTTTGTTTTATTCATTAAAATATGTTATAATTATGTACTTACAGCTAAACCAAAAACTCACCAATAACAATGTAATATATCTACATTTTTGTATGGCAAAATAAAAGGGTTACTGACTAAAAAATAAAAGGCCCATGATTTTGTTAAACAAGAAATAAATATCCACTAATAACATTTCAGATTGTAGTGAAAAATTTTCAGAGCTGTTGACGCCGCAAGGTCAAGTTGGCGGCAGAGATGACAACAGTAACGTAAGCGGCCAGTCAGGTCGGCCAGCCAAGCTGTGAGGATGTCTAGTTCGGTACATATTCAGAGTTAATAGCCCAGTCAATAAAGGCCAAAAATCGCCATTTGTCGCAACAAATTAGGGGAAAGTTGAATTTTTTATATGTGATAGACCCTTATGAGACATGTATTTTCTCAAAAGTCCCCGCCTCTCCCCCTTGTGCTTCCCCCTCCACCCCCCCCTTGAAGTTTACAAATGCAGAGCTTCACAAGATTGCTTACAAGTTCGTTAATACTCATCGTAGCGAATTAATTTTTTGTACATATGTTCTTTGATCCATAATAAACATTTATTTTGTTCTTATAATTTTTTCGATAAAGTTAATATTAAAGGACCTATTAAACAACAAACACCAAAAAAATGATTTCTCAAGGCATATAAATTTACTTTATTAACTATATTTTTGTAATTATTTAAAATACACAAAAATGTTTCAAATAAAACTTGTAGTATGTATCTATAGCTTTAACATGATGTGGATAATTACTTGTTTAAATTTATCGCTTGCTCTTGGGATGTCGTCAAAGAGAGCGCTTGTACGCCGTTCCAGTGGTCAGACGCAGGGTTTTTAACCGCTTCGCATGGATATAATATGTATGGATGTTGCAATATAATTTTAGTAAATGTGTGAGCATAAAAATACTGTTTGTATATAATGTATTGTAAGTTTAGGTTTAGATTGTAAGTATATTAGGAAATTCAAATAATTTTAATAACAAATGTATTGGAAGTTTAATACTTGTATTTTAGCTATTTATAGTTTCGTTTTTACTTAGTATGCTTTTTCAAAAACAAAACACCTTGAATAAGTGAACACACAAATTTTATTTCGAATGGGGGGGGGGGGGGGGGGGGCTAACCCTACTCTATTGAATGAAATAATTAGAACCATATGGAACCGCCGGTTCCGGATTGGCTTAAACCGGCAAAAGATTGGATTTCCATGCGCAAAAGAAAAGGATTAAAAATATATGTTACATGGCAGCATCAGGACCTCCCACCTACCCCATATATGTACAAGTCTTAAGCTACGTTTCCATTCCTACAAGTCGCGGGGACTTGTGCCGGGCACATGTCCCCGGCACATGTAGCACGGTTTTGTTTTACTGTTTCCATTTCCTTGAGACATGTCCCTGAGATGTTGGGTAAAAATAAAAATACTCAGTCCCTGTTCGACACTGTGCTGAGCAGGTGCGTTTATTGTGTTGGTACAAACATGGAAAAAGTCGTAGCTGCCTCCGCCTTTGTGGTTATTGCGGGTGCATACTGTGAACTCAAGAAAAAAAGGCGTAAACGTCCAAGGTGGTGGATCAGAAGTTTTTTAGCGAGACGTGATTCAGAAGGGGCCTACAATTCCCTGATGAGAGACTTACGTCTTCAAAGCGGGTTTGACAATTTTGTTCGAATGACGGCAGCAGATTTTGAGTTGTTATTAAATCTGATTGGTCCCGAGATTACCAAAAGTAGGTCATGTCGACTTCCAATATCTCCGGGAGAAATGTTGGCTGCCACCCTACGATACTTGGCAACAGGGGATAGCTACAGTTCAATCATGTACCTACACCGGATCTCAAAAGCGTCAATTTCAAGATTTATACCCGTAGTGTGCAAGGCTATCGTTTCATCATTAAAAGACTACATTCAGGTAAATAAGTTCAAATTCATTCCATAAAATAGTTTATTTCATCAAATAATACCTACATATAATATCCAATTGTGTAATTATGTAACTGTTAATAATGTAACAACATAGTAAATTGAAAATTAGTGACAATGGTGTACATATAAAACACTTCTTATGTTTGATGGTATCCTATTAGTAGAAAGAATTTTGCTGGAGCTCATAATCTTCTACTGGGGTTTGGTTAGTTTGTACTTCTCCAGGAGACAGCTGTGGTTGCTGGTTGTTTGCTTGAGGGGAAGGGTATGGACTAGATGAAGAACTACTAGCAGGGTTATATTGGTTGTATCCAGGAAATGGTTGCGGCGGTTGTGCACGGTAAAATGTGTTCTGGCTATTGTTCCATGGAGGAAACATGTGTCCTCCTGCTCCCCCACATTCAGCTTGGTACAAGATATTAGAAATACTATGACGTATCCAAGCTTTAGTTTTCCTATCTTGGAACTTTTTCAATGATTCTCCTACATATTCTCCAAAACACTCGTCCTCATCCTTATTTTTAGTCATAGTTGTTGTCAGCACTTCATATGCGTGATTGATTTTCTTTTCCAAACCACCCACTTTCGATGGTGGCTTACTTCCTTTGTTTGAGATTGTTCTTTTTCTGGTTGGTGGCTCTTGGGATTCCTGTCGCGCAGATCTTTTGACTTCTTCAATCGCAGGTTCTGATCTAGTAGCCCTATCAGCCCCGTCGTTATCTTCGGGTGGATCATCAGGGTCACTCTCATCTCGTTCTTGGGTTAAGTCATCTTGGGTCTGAAAAGGAACAAAATAATTAGCTACATTGTTTGAACCAAGTAGTATATTTTGTACATTGTGCAGTACACGATTATATAAAGTTTTTCTGTACTTTATTAATTATTTTCAGGTACCAAATAACGGAGAAGGGTGGAATGATGTGGCCGAAGGGTTTTACTCTAAATGGAACTACCCAAATTGCATAGGAGCCCTCGATGGAAAGCATGTTGTGCTTCAAGCTCCAGCCAATAGTGGTAGCCTGTATTACAATTATAAAGGAACTTTCAGCATTGTTTTAATGGCACTATGTGACGCAAACTACAGCTTTTTATTTGTTGACGTAGGCGTTCAGGGCCGTGAATGTGATGCCGGTGTTTTTTTGGATACAGAACTATATGCTGCGCTGTATCAAAACAAACTGAACATTCCTAATGGACGGTGTTTACCAGGAAGAAGCGTGGAAATTCCGTATGTGATAGCTGCCGACGATGCGTTTGCTCTATCAGAAAGATTGATGAAACCGTTTGTGGGAAGACATGTAAAGGGCACCATTGAAAGAGCCTTTAACTATAGGCATTCAAGAGCAAGGAGGGTAATTGAAAATGTTTTCGGGATAATGAGTAGCGTTTTTCGAGTACTTAGAAAACCCATCCTACTTCAACCAGAATCAGCTAAATGGGTGACACTGAGCTGTGCTTATCTGCATAATTTTTTAAGAAAAAATTCTTCGGCTAATATCTACAGCTCCGCCCAGACTTTTGACTCTGAAGACAGCAATGGAAATGTCATCAACGGCACTTGGAGGAGTGAAGGACAGGAACTTACCGGACTTCGATGGTGCAAAAATAAAGGGGAAAATCCCGGTGTATTTGTTCGTCAAGAACTGGCTCACTTTTTTCACAGTCGGCCATTGCCATGGCAGCAACGATATGCTTAGGACGGCAAAGTGTATTATTATCAAGTTATTATTAAGTGTATTATTACGGCAGTGTATATTATTATTATTATTAGTATTATTAGTGTATTATTAAGTGTATTATTTTCTTCACTAGCGCCCAAAACGGGCTAAACTAATCATTTTGTTACTATAGAAACTAAGAATGGTTGTATACCTTTCATAAATACTGTAAAATATTAATCATATTTTGGCAAGACACCATTTATTTAACTGGTGTGCCCTTTCATTGACCAAAAGTAATATTATACTAGTATTATATTGCTTAATGATATGATATTATAAAACATGCATAATAAAAGAAAGTATACCAGCATTGTTGTATTGTACTTGATTTTGGTTTTAAACCATATACTTTCCGCAATATTTTTTTTTATTTTGATGTTGAAATAATTAAAATCAAAAGATTTAAACAAAAATCATCAACATATATTCAATATTGTACTTACCAAATTTAAATTCAGTGAACTCGTGTGTGGTAGATTCTCAGTCGAGTTGCTCAGAAAGCTTAAAAGTGAGTAGTAACACCACTTAGGCACGTAGACGTCACTGGCACCTGCCCCACTCTTCTTGCTTTTCTCAATCTTCGTTTTTTCCCTGAGATACTGCGAACGAATATTATGAAGTTTCTTTTCTATTTCATCACTTTTTGACAGTAATGCTTCAGCAATTCGTTGCAGGGCATCAACACGGCTGTTTGAGTTTTTGTGATGTGAGCTTCGAACATTCCACAAAACAGACTCCTGTTCAAACAGTTCGATTAGTTTGGTAGTACGGCATTTGGTCCACTCCATTACAGTGATAATACGTACCAATTAACAGGGAAGAACTACACAAAACAAAACACAGACACACACGATCCACGCGAAACACACGTTGGAATCTGAGACAGAGGGGTTAGATTTTGCTGTCAGAAGCATGGAGCTAGGAAGGGAGTGGAGGGAGTGAAAGGCTCTTATCAGCAGGTTTCATTGAAGCCAAGTATTTCCCGCGGCGGCCATCTTAGGATGTCCAAACGTTCAAATTATCCCAATATTTCATTAATATATTACTATTAAACCATGCTATTAAATTAACTGAGACGGATATCGATTTGAAGAATATTTGATAAAGAAACAAACAGATAAAGCCAAGTAAGAAATTATCAAATGGGGAAGGAAATTGGCTTCAAGAAAATCAACTATCGCTCCCTCCACTCCCTTCCTAGCTCCATGGTCAGAAGGATGTAAACAGTGGTCTGCGCATTCGCAAGTCCCGGGCACAAGTCGGAGGCCGTTTCCATTCTCCGGGCACAAGTCGCGGGCACATGTTTTGTCGCGCAGTCGGCTGCAACATTTTTGTCAAGGGTACTTGTGACGCGACGTGTGCCAGACCGTTTCCATTCTGCAACTTGTGCCGGGCACATGAGTAGTCATGGCCCTACTTGGGCCGTAACATGGGCTCTTATGGGACTACGATTTAGCCAATCAGAGAGCCGCATTTGGTCACGTGACCCTGGGTGTGGGGGTGGTGGTGGGTGTTTGGGTGGGGGTGAGTGTTGTTGGACATCTCCTATATGTACAGGGTGTTCCAAAACGACAGGGTAAACGGAAAATTTTTTTTTTGTGCATTGTATCCTCGATGTTAACGACGTTGTTACTTTTATAATCTGTCGTCACCTAGTTCGCCATCTTATAGATATATTACAGCCTATACAGGGTGTTCCAAAACGACCGGGTGATCAGAAAAATTTGTATGTGCATTGTATCCTCGATGTTAAACGACGTTGTTACGTTTATAATCTGTCGTCACCTAGTTCGCCATCTTATCGCTATATTACAGCCTATACAGGGTGTTCCAAAACGACCGGGTGATCGGAAAGATTTGTATGTGCATTGTTAAACGACTTTGCTAAATTTACAATCCGACGCCACCTAGCTCGCCATCTTGTCGATATATCGCAGCCTATACAGGGTGTTCCAAAACGCTAGAGTGATCGGAAAAATGTGTATGTGCATTGTTAAACGATGGCGTTAAATTTACAATCCGACGCCACCTAGTTCGCCATCTTGTCGATATATCGCAGCCTATACAGGGTGTTCCAAAACGCCTTTGTGATCGGAAAGATGTGTATGTGCATTGTTAAACGGCGGCGTTAAATTTACAATCAGTCGCCACCTAGTTCGCCATCTTATCGATATATTACAGCCTATACAGGGTGTTCCAAAACGACCGGGTGATCGGAAAGATGTGCATTGTTAAACGATGATGCTAAATTTAAAACCCGTCGTCACCTAGTTCGTCATCTTGTCGCGGCCTATACAGGGTGTTCCAAAACGACCGGGTGATCGGAAAAATTTGTATGTGCAGTGTTAAATGACGTTGCTAAATTTAAAATCCGTCGCCACCTAGTTCGCTATCTTTGTGATATATCGCAACCTATATAGGGTCTTCCAAAACGCCTTTGTGATCGGAAAGACGTGTATGTGCATTGTTAAACGACGGCGTTAAATTTACAATCAGTCACCTCCTAGTTAGCCATCTTGTCGATATATTACAGCCTATACAGGTGTTCCAAAACGCCCGGGTGATCGGAAAAATTTGTATGTGCATTGTATCCTCGATGTTAAACGACGTTGCTAAGTTTATAATCCGACGCCACTTAGTTAGCCATCTTGTCGCAGCCTCCTATATGTACAGGGTGTTCCAAAACGCCTTTGTGATCGGAAAGATGTGCATTGTTAAACGATGGCGTTAAATTTACAATCAGTCACCACCTAGTTCGCCATCTTGTCGGTATATTACAGCCTATACAGGGTGTTCCAAAACGTCTGGGTGATCGAAAAAATTTGTATGTGCATTGTATCCTCGATGTTAAACGACGTTGCTAAATTTACAATCCGTCGTCACCTAGTTCGCCATCTCGTAGCGGTCTATACAGGATGTTCCAAAACGACTGGGTGATCGAAAAGAAGTGTATATGCGTTGTTAAACGGCGGTGCTAAATTTATAAACCGTCGCCACTTAGTTTGCCATCTTGTCGCAGCCTATACAGGGTGTTCCAAAACGACAGGGTGATCGGAAAAATTTGTATGTGCGTTGTTAAACGACGTTGCTAAATTTAAAATCCGTTGATCGCAGCCATCTTGTCGCAGCCTATACAGGGTGTTCCAAAACGAACTTTCGTAATATAACTTAACAAAACTTAAGACCAAAATTGTTATAGTGTATAGTAAAAACATATAACACTCGGTATGGACGAACAAGGATTGATTTGGCTCGCTATAAAGTATTATGTACAAGTAACTTATAGAGAAAGGTATTATGACGATCTGCCAGTAGAAACACCCAAACATAACTGAGGGTAACCGATCTGTAAACATAACATTATTTTAGCACGAAGCTATGTTGTTAATAATTAACCATGCCTAATCAGCAAACAATAACCAAGATACCTTTATTGTTAACCCTACCAAAGCCGCAAACCTTAACGTGGAAACCTATGTTTCTACTAACATGGACAGGCCTTGTTTTTATAGGAGTCTATATCGTAAACTAACCTAAGACGTAATGCTATGCAACGTAGTAAGTGTCTACGAAAAATAATTGATCTATATTATTCTAAGCTAAAAACCACAATAGCAATTGTTTTTATAGGAGTCTATGCCGCTACTAATCTAAGACGTATTGTTATACAACGTAGTAAGCTTCTACGAAAAATAATCGACCTATATTGTTAACTAGCCAAGCCCAAACAACAAATATTAACATGATAATTAACATAAATAGCGAACATAACTCATTAGCAAAGACCAATGTGCCTAACCTACACAATAAACATATTAACGTTGGTCCAGTCTAAACACAAATATTAAGTTATTAGATTTAGGCGTGTGTAACACTTAATTGCTACATAGAAGGTGTTCTAAAATTATGACGTAACCTATCATTCTCACCAACGCTATCTAAATAACCTCAGATGACAGTGCCATATTGATACGACTTTCGATTGTTATAGGATGTAAAATACATTGTATAACTGTTGTAGTGTACAGAAAAATACTTAGTATAGCCTAGGACCTTAACTGTGTAAAGGTAAGCATCCTAAACTTTAGGAGGGGATTTGTGATGAATGCCTAGCACTAAGATGTTGTCATCGTGTTTCCTTCGTACTAATGGGGAGTTGTCAATTTTTCGTCATGCTAAGGTGTTATTGTGTTTGTTGGTCGTGTTCTCGTCGTGCTATTATTGTGTTTTCATCAGTTACCGTTTAGTCGCCAACATTGAGTTATTGCAGTATTCTTGTCATTGTGAATAGATGTTTTAGAATCCAGGAAAGTATTACTTTACATCTCTAATGAGATAGATGGGATTCGACCGCTTTCCATTGCTACCCGGGAGGTACGGTCGGAACATCGTTGTTTCTGTTTGACGGGCAACATCCTCAATCATCAGAAAAAAAAGCCTCTCTCCTTTAACAGGTAGAGCTTCCTTAATCATCAGAAAGAGCCTACACACCCCATAGGGTAGCTATATGTTCGCTACACCTGATAATGGATGTCAGAAGCATAGCTTCTGAGGACATTTTTCAAGAAAGTGAATACTGTCAGTCTGATGCGTGTATGACACGGGAATTTCTATATGGTTGTTCATTTGTCATTTAATAAGCCGTGATATTTTTGGAAACTATTGTCAGTCTGTGTGTGGTAAAAGGTCTTTTACCGAGATAAACAAAAATCGTTTTGTTAGCCTTAAAATAGCAAGGAGATTTGAAGGGAAATAAGAAATTTTGAATAAAAAAAAAACTTTAAAATAAATTCAAGAGAAAGTTCAATTGATAGAGAGGGTTGAATCACTTGTATGTTTACCATAAATTAATAGAAAGGTCTAGTTATCTTATAAGTGTACATAATGAACCACCATTGACTTTTACATCTTACTGAAGCCCTTCTTGACCCATTACAGACTCTCGTGACCCTTCTTAGTATTTTTCACCATCAATAGCTCATCACACATCCATCGTTCAACTGACGGGGTAATCATATGGGACGGGGTATGTAAACCCTCGATGGGGTGAAACAGGCCCCCACCCGCCTGTTTCCGTGATGCCCAACCATAAATTTTGGCATCTCCGTTACAACACATTCAGCCTTGCGAGGATTATAGTCCCTACGCCAGAGGGCCAATCACGCACAGACCCACAC
>JAGFPH010024650.1:0-11256 GCA_018207615.1 Philaenus spumarius
GTCAGTTCAAATCAAAAGAGGTAAGTAATATCTTAATTTAATTGTTACATAAGTTTACGAAAACTCATCCATACTATTGAAACTGTAAAATCACCTCAGTGTCTTTTGAAATATAAAAACAATATAATGTACCATTAAGTAAGTTGTTTAAATTATTTCTAAAGTTCTTTTTACATCAGAGTGGAAGAAATGGTTATGATTTTAGTGTGACAAATATCACTGAATCTTTAGCATTAAACAATATATTTTATGTAGGGATGGGTCGATTCTCGATTCCAAAAGTCGATTCCACCGATTCTTGTCACTGGAATCGGCATCGAGTCGATTCCGAGCCCGGCCACCACCAATCTCTACAAATACATTTGGTACGCCGATTGCCGCGGCCCCGGTTTATATTTCCTCGTTATATTAGTCGTTACATCCCACTTCATTCCAATACGAAGTATTCGGACAATCTACACTGCCCCAAAGTAATAGAGTAGCCGAAGTAGCCGTACCATTACGTCTAGCCGTTAGTAGCAATTACTTTGTGTGTTTGCAAACTAGAGATGGGTCGATACCGATACCTATCAACAAAAAACGGAATGTTCATGGAAGAAATTAACGCTCGAAAACAATTAGCAGTAATTTCATGAAATATTGGCATTAAAACGTAATTTAATATACTACAGTGAGTTTTCACGAAAGATGACGAAACCTGAATACAATTAGGCAAAATGTATGAAATATCTGTTAAAAAACATAATTTAAGTACCACAGTGAATGTCTGCAAAAAAAAAAAATCGGTGCCCGAATACTATTTGTGCCAAATTTATGCCATTGGTAAAATATTATTTAAAATAAAATTACAAATGTCCGCAAACGAATGCGACGTCCGAATATTATTAGCGCTAATTTTAGAAAATGCCGGCGTAAACCTTAATTTAAATAATTACAACGGCTAAGGTCCACGAAATGTAATTCAGATGACAGTTGTAAAATTCGGAAAAAGTGGAAACTAAATGTAGCTATTTTCAGAAATGAATAACAAGTAAAACAAAGGCATTCCGTCGGGACTCCTACAAAAATCATAAATCACGGGTAACGTACATCCTATAAATGTCCAATATGTTGTACCCGACCTAAAACAAATAGAACTATTACTTTAAACTTTCGTTACCGATTTATGAAATGTGTTAGTTTTCGTCATAGTAGACACCCTAATTCTATAAATAGACACGATAACAAACGAATCCATAAATGGTTGACCTATCTGACTTGACTTCTTGTGTACAAATAACCGCCTACGCATGAACAAAAATAAAACAAGAAGCGTTTACTTAACAAAGGAAACAATTGCCTAAACATTTTACTGGGGAAAATGTATACATACATCAAATTAAGAATGTTTTATTTTTCCCTACTGATATTTATTTTATATGGGTTTTCTGTTCTTAAGTTATCCTTAAAAAGTTAAACCCTGTTATGTTTTACAATGTGTAATAAAGATATATTTTAGTATATTAGTTATTAGAGTTAGTGTTTTGTATGTAAAGGTATTAACCAGTAAGACAGACCAGGAAGTATAGTATAAATACGGAAATTGTAGCAAGGTCGCGTGAAAGTTCGTTAAACGCGGAACACAGAACTCGCGTTGCTATGGTTTGTTTTGGAAATGACAACAAGGAACCGATGGATGGGATACTGGAGCTTAACATAGATTAGGGGCCAGGAAATCGAGACGGGGAAATCAGCTCCAAGTTTGGACCATCGAGATCTCAAGTGAAGGAGATACCTGTGAAGACTACACACTGAGTGAGCAAAGCAAAGTATTTTGGTCTATTGTTAAAGTCACGTTGTATTCAGAGTTTTGGGGTTATTAACATAAAAAGTAACACGCTTCAGTTGCCTTAAGTAATCCAGTCTGTCTTATAAGGGTCAATACCTAGTAAAAGAACTGTATGTAGGATAAGTAAAGGCTAATGTATCAAACCGTATATAGTTGTATTATTGTATTGTGTGAGTAAATATAGAAATAAGTATTTGCCACTGAATCACTGGATGCATTGTCATTTATCTGTCCCTTTGTTATTTACATATTAAAGTATTGTTTGAACCCGGGTAAAGAGAGTAATAATTCTTACCCCTAATAACCCCTACTCTTTAATAGTAAAAGTATATTACTTTACAAGCCCGGTAAATAGGGTTTTTCCGTGCGAGCATGATAGTTCACGGGTGAGGCGCAGCCGAGTGCGGGATTTTCATGTGCAAGCACGGAAAACTTACCGTACGAGTTACGTACAGTATTTATCATTATACTACACCGAAAAAGTAACATATTTTTTATCAAAACATCTTTTTATATATAAAAAAAACAATTAAATTTGTTTTATTTTTCTGTTATATTTCCATTGACAAAATCAATCAGCTGTTTACATAAAACTGATATTTATTCCTATTTGTAAAATAAGCTGGAGAACGGTAAAATCAGCTGTTTACTTAAAACTGATATGTTTATTCTTATTTGTAAAATCAGCTGGAGAACGGTAAATTTACTGATCCCTACACAGCTGATTTTACAGGATTGTGCACAAAAAATAAGGACTTGCATGACTGTGTTTTCTACGTCTATGTGCACAGGTATAGAAAAAAGCTTTTTCGGTGCAGTATAGTGAAAAAAAATTAATACATTTTTTACTGAATTCAAATCGGCAGTTTTATTTAAGTTCCTCTTAGTTCAATAACAATATTAACAAATAACATTAAAGTCAAAAAACCATGCAGTTAAAATTAAATAACAATGTTTACTTCTCTTTATAATTATGATAATTGGAATCGGGAATCGATTTCTTGGAATCGGAATCGATAAATTTGAGAATCGACCCATCCCTAGTTGTTATATTAGATTAGAGGTGATACCCATAATTCATTATGTGTGAACATGTGCTGAGCAAGGATGTACATACTTATAGCACCAGAAATGCTTGTGAATATCGTGTGAATCAGCACAGGTTAAATCTATATAGCAAACTTCCTTCACAAGCAGGTGCTAGATTTTTTAATAAACTCCCAGACAAGATAAAAAAATTACAAAATTCTAAGTCTTTTAAAAACAGCTTCAGACAACTTCTGTTGTCTGGATCGTTTTATTCTGTGGATGAGTTTATGCACCATGATTTTTTGGAGTAATGCATGACTTATTCAGGCAGTCATCATCACATTTCTGTAGAAGTCATTTTATAAGTTAGAGTTAAAAGTTATTTATTTAGTAAATACAAAATCAAAAATTTTATGTGAGACTGCTTCAGTCATTGCCGTGACTTTGCTATTTTTAATCTAAGTGTCTATTTTCATGTTATTTAGTTTTTTTAAATAAGTTATTTATTTGGTATATGTTTTAGTGGTATATGGAGTCCTGTGAAATTTCATTATTTTATTATTCAGATTTTGTGACATATCTTATGCAATTGTATTGTTTACAAGATAAATGAAATGAAATAGTCAGAGATATTTTTTATAGTCTATACAAACTATCTCCCTAAACTTTGTTTGCTAAATTTACATTTTCTTGTCTCATTTCACCAACAATTAGTTTAAGATATTCGCTTAACTTTAATGACGGGTTTTCTATTATTTTCCGTTGATCGTCTATCTTATTATGAACAAACTTGAATGAAGAATAAAACTTCTTTTTAGCCGCATTCCATTCTCTCTTGCTTCTTCAAGCATAGCAATAACTCATGAAATTCCAGCAGACATCCCTCTGTAGCTGCAACGGTCACCATTCTCTTCCTTCTAGCTTTTGAACAAGGCCACACTTGATTTTCAGCTATCAGTGAATGGAGATCCACTTTAGCCGATGCAAACAATTTCCATGCATTAATTTTTTTGCAGTACCTGTAAGTAATCTTGGTCCATGTTTGAGCGGGAGCAGATCAGGCACTACAATCTGACATTACATCCAATAAATGTGAAATAATATAATGTTTATATGTTATTCTTAAATATATGTTTAATTAGATTTATATATATAATGTAGTAAACAAGAAATGAATTAGGGTTGGTTATAAAATTAGTTGAATTTTATTCATTCAATAAACACATATGAAATTGTTAAATACAGAACAATTTACTAACTCAATTGAGTATTATTTATTTTCTTTGATTCACTTTATAGTCCAGTCAATGAATGCATTGTAGAGTGCATGGAATATGCGATAATTTTTGACTTTAGGACTTTGTTAGGAGTTGTTAGAAGGTAAACGTACTAAAAGTCCCCACCCCTGGGAGGTGAGCATAAGGCGGGAGGGGGGGTGGAAAGGTCCCATTTTTAGGTTTTTCGCTTATATCTCGGAAACGGTGCACTGTAGAAAAAAATTTTACAAATAAAAATGAAAGCTAATTAAATTTTCTATAAAATAGTTTCTGTACGCATTTTGTCGAATTCCCAACGGTTTTCGAGATATAAGTTATTAAAAGTCGACAATTTTCGAAAAAAAAGTGTTTACCTCACTCTTTTTGTTAAACATTTGCTTATAATGCCTCCCACGACCGTTTCTAAGAAAAATTTTCAGAAACGAAGTTGTAGAACATTAAATTGTCTTCAATTTTATATACACTTTTGCTATTTTATCTTCAACCGATCAAAAGTTATAGAATTTCTAAGATGTAGGCTACGCTTAATTCCGATGTTCCTCTAGAAATTAGTATGTTGAAAGCCTGTTGCGTTTTAACTGCTGTAACTTGCTATCAAAAGTTATAGAACTTCTTAAGGTAATTGCAATTGAAACACAAAATTTTTTTATGAACTACTAGAGGAAACACCCTGCGAGCTCCTCACGCCAACCCGTTGGAACATTCTATGCACATAATAATGTTATGTATTTTTTTTAATAATAAATATGCAGGATTAATAATATCCCCAAAGCTAAAATATGAAATAATGTTAAATGTTCAAATCAAATTATTTCGTATATTTTATAACAGCAGTTATAATAAAGGTTAAAAGAACCAGCAAGGCTCTGGTCTACACTTTAATAAAAACCTAACCTAAAAGTTAGAAATACAAAAAATAGTTGCTTCAAAGTTTGAAATCAGGTGTTAATCGAAATATTAGAGCAAACAGCTGTTTTGCTTCTTATTTTATTCAATTGGTTGCTGTGGTAATTCATCAGTCTAGGCCTAATGTAAAATTTTTTCACTACTAAATTTACGAAGTTCTTCTAGAAATTAGTATGTTAAGAGCCTGTTGCGTTTTAACTGCTGTAACTTGCTATCATAATGAAGAACAATACTTTAACAATGGAAATAAGGTAAGTGTAACTGAAACACAACACTTTTTATAATTATAGCTTTTATTATATCATTACTAATCATACAATGAAAGTATTACGGGGAGGAAACCTGAGTGGAGAACTATCAAAACAGAACTGTTGAAGGTATATGAGGATCGAATACTCTTGATAGCAGGATCCAACAGATTCAAGGTACCAATAATTTGTTTTAGGGACACCGGATACAAATTGCTAACCAACACTTGTTATGATAACAAGGAAAACAATGATAAAGAAGAGCGACTAAGGATCGCCCGAAAAGCTGCTGAAATAATAAGGCAAGATATTCAGAGTGAAGTGTACAATTATAACACTTACCCGTCTAGAAATAACTTTTTGAAGGATGTAGATTCTCTCCCAAAATCCCTCCAAACCTTTCTTTAGAAGATTATGTTGAAAAAAAACTAAGAAAACGGAGGAATTAAGGAAGAAGTGTGTTGCTATTGGGCATGTCATCACATCAGTTCTGTTGTCAGGCCTCGTACCTTCTTTGTCACCCATACTGATAGGCATCTCCCTTCTGCTCCACAGCCAGTACGCCTCTAAGAACATGATTGATCTTTTAGCAAGTCAGGGTTTCAGCTCATCTTACTACGAAGCACAAACATTGGAATTATCTGCGATTGCCCACACTCAGCTAACCTACAAGCCAGCTGTATTCAACCAACTTGTTTTTGATAACGTGGATTTCAATGTTTGCACCATAGACGGGCTGAATACCTTTCACGCTATGGGTGGGATTAAATGTGTCACTCCATCAGAGGTTCAAAAATACCAAGATTGAATTACCATGTCATTGTAAATACATTCATTATATGATTCGTAGTAATAAAATAAAAGCTATAATTACAAAAGTTCTCAGGACTTGCAGCACCTTAGGACGCGAAGTGTTATTGGTTTTTCGCAAAACGTCGTGATTGTGTATATATTAATTTGTTAACAGGATTTTGTGTTGTGTTTTGTGTTTGTTGTGTAACGCGAAGCCTTGCTTCGAAGAATTTTGATTTGACGACACCACGTCATGTCTAGCAACTGTACATTTGGAACAGCAGTAAAGGTGGATGAAGTCCATTAAGAGTTTAGTTTGTTTGTTTGTTTGTTTATTTGTATGTAAAGAGGTAATCTCTGGAACTACTGAACCGTTTGAAAAAATAGTTTTACTAATAAAAAGCTTTACTATCCCTGATTAACATAGGCTATAATTCATTTTGATGAAAACATTTTTTATTTCAATATTGTTAAATTTAGTCGGACAAAATTCTTAGGTTATGCCTAGACCGATGAATTACCATAGCAACCAATTGAATAAAATAAGAAGCAAAACAGCTGTTTGCTCTAATATTTCCATTAACGCCTGATTTCAAACTTTGAAGCAACTATTTTTCGTATTTCTAACTTTTAGGTTAGGTTTTTATTAAAGTGTAGACCAGAGCCTTGCTGGTTCTTTTAATCTTTATTATAACTGCTGTTATAAAATAAATATACGAAAAAATTTGATTTGAACATTTAACATTATTTCCCATCTTAGTTTTGGGGTTATTATTAATCCTACACCTTTATTAAAAAAAAAAACATAACATGATTATGTGCATAGAATGTGCCAACGGGGTTGGCATGCGGAGCACGCATGGGTTTCCCCTAGTAATTAATAAAAAAAATTTGTGTTTCAATTATTTAAATTACCTTATTTCCATTGTTAAAGTATTGTTCTTCATCATGATAGCAAGTTACAGCAGTTAAAACGCAACAGGCTCTCAACTTACTAATTTCTAGAGGAACATCGGAATTAAGCGTAGCCTACATCTTAGAAATTCTATAACTTTTGATCGGTTGAAGATAAAATAGCAAAAGT
Organism: Philaenus spumarius; assembly: GCA_018207615.1. NCBI lineage: Eukaryota > Metazoa > Arthropoda > Insecta > Hemiptera > Aphrophoridae > Philaenus > Philaenus spumarius. The sequence continues at coordinate 7,165 of JAGFPH010024650.1, forward strand.
GTATATAAAATTGAAGACAATTTAATGTTCTACAACTTCGTTTCTGAAAATTTTTCTGAGAAACAGTCGTGGGAGGCATTATAAGCAAATGTTTAACAAAAAGAGTGAGGTAAACACTTTTTTTTTTTAAATTGTCGACTTTTAATAACTTATATCTCAAAAACCATTGGGAATTCGACAAATGCTTACAGAAACTATTTTATATTAAATTTAATTACCTTTCATTTTTATTTGAAACATTTTTTCTACAGTGCACCGTTTCCGAGATATAAGCGAAAAACCTAAAAATGGGACCTTTCCACCCCCCTCCCGCCTTATGCTCACCTCCCAGGGGTGGGGACTTTTAGTATGTTTACCTCCTAACAAAGTTCTAAAGTCAAAAATTATCGCATATTCCATGCACTCTACACCCCTCTTTTGAGCACTCATTGACTGGTCTATTAAATAATTAAGTATATCTTGGTCTAGCTCAGATACCAAATATTAGCACAAGTCTTTTATAGAAATATTAAAGTTTTATTTTAATTTATTGCAATTTGTTAAATTATTAGTGTTTATCTCGGGGGTCAGGCACTTGGCTTGGATGAACAAACTGGTTTCTTTTTATATACGCATTCATGAATTTAATATTTGATTCTAACAGTTTGAAAATTGGTAACTAAAGATTTTTGAATTTTAAGCTTAATTTGAGTTTCTGATAATTTTAAATAGGTTCACTTCGTTTAATAATGTTAGTAACAGATTATACCAATTTCTGTTGTTGAAACCACTGAATTTACTTCTGTACTGTTAATTCTAAAACACTTTTTAACAGAGCCTCGCTTTTGCAAATGTATGGATCATTCTTCTTCAGACGAACTCAGCATCTTCCTGTTCAAAACCTTGCCGTTTCTTTGTAGTTCGGGTTTCTCCTCCTCCATCATGGGAAACTCGTCTTTTGATTGGTTATCGTCATCCACGTGACTGTTTGAATGTAATGGCCGTTCCAATTTGTGAATGGATTTAGCGCATTTATACATTGAATGAATAAGTTAGTTCTCACTATTATTTGCAATATTTGTAAATTTGCATATTTATCTATATATATAAAAATGAATTGCTGTTCGTTAGTCTCGCTAAAACTCGAGAACGGCTGGACCGATTTGGCTATTTTTGGTCTTAAAATGTTTGTAGTAGTTCACAGAAGGTTTATACGTAAAGAAAAGTTTGAAAAGTTTCCCGAAAAAGTTTCAAATTTGGAAGAAACTGAACAGCATTTATTGTATGAACTCAAAACCATAGCTCACAAAAACAGCTGTTCGTATAAAAAGCTTATGTTTGTTTAGATGTATTACCATAGCAACATTACTTAGCAAATTTATAATCACTTTACTTTTACTTTCTCCCCCTATACCATAGTATATGGAGAAAGTATTGTATTCGTCAAAATTTTCGAGTTTGAGTTTTTGGTGGAAATATCCGTTTTGGGTCCCCCTGAACCTAAAAAAGTGGTTTTCGGAGTGATGTCTGTGTGTGTGTCTGATGTGTGTCTGTGTGGATGTTATCAGACCTAGAGCCTAAACCAGTCGTCCGATTTTGATGAAATTTGGTATGGAGGTACTAATCCACGGTATTTCCATGCGTTTTTTTCATTTTTGTTAATTTTTTATTTTTAAGGGTTATTTTCCCATAAAAACCCTTAAAATAACAGAAAAATCAACTTTCTCAAATACGGCTCTAACGATTTTGATTAAAATTTTATAGTTTATTAGGGACCTAAAGTACTATAAACTGTAAAATTTTAATCAAAATCGTTCGAGCCGTTTTTGAGAAAAGTTGGTTTTTCCGTTATTTTATGGATTTTTATGGGAAAACAACTTTAATACAAAATCACCTCTCCTACCCCACCCTACAAGTCACCGTGAATCTGTTTAATAATTTAAATATGTTTGTGAGAAAGTATGTGCCAGTTCCTGGTACCGTTTATTTAAGGTTAGATTGAAAAACTATAAACAAACACAAATAAAAATGCTTACAGAATTATAATTCAACTCAAACATTGGTTATTAAATATCTATATAGGCCTACTTAGAGATATGCTGCTTAAAATATTGTTTATATAAAATATATCATAACTATGAAGTTTTTAATACTTTCGAAAACATATTTTCGTTATCAATAATAATAATAACAAACAAATTATTTGACACCATGCATAACCATAAACATACACGAGTTTAAACATATTTTATTAAAAACTAAACAAACCATCTGAATTAAACTAAATGCCATTAAAATATCACATTCGTAGCTTTAGTTTCATACATACTGTATATTGTATATTTAAATACTAAACAATATATATCTTATACTAATTAGGCCTATACATTTAAAATTACAAACTCTATTTGAACCAGTTTGTTACATCCTAAATTAACTCGGATGTTACAAAGTGATTCAAATATCTTTTCTACGAATTTGAAATTTTAGGGTGGTTTGGGGAGGGGGGTCAAAGTTACTAAAAATCCCTATAAGAACGAATTGGAATGAAATTTGGTACGTAGCTTCCTCTAAGGCCGTAGGTGCTCGCAACATTGTCAATGAAATTAAGTGAAAGTCAAACTTAGTAAAAACTATAAATTAAAACGATATATTTAAAGCTTTTTCATGTTAGATAGTAGTTTACAGGAATACAATTTTCAGTGCTTTCCTAAATAGCGTAGACTTTTTTTCATGACCACAGTAGGATATGCACAGGTATTCAACGAACACTTAAAAAGAATTACAATATTACGTCAAAAAGACTGAAAATACCAACAACCACGGGCAACGCCGTACGGGTCAGCTAGCTATAAATAATTATTCGTTAGATTTTATTATTCGTGGCATTTTTGTTATGTTGAGTTGAAATATTATTTCACTAAATAAATTTACTTTTACCGCGGAATAATAAGGTTTTTAATTGGACTTTCTGTCAGCTGTTAGACAATTATTATATTATCTAATGCTAATTTACAAAGGATGGTTCTGCCGACATTTGAATATGAAATAAAGATTACTTAACTAAATAAATGGATCTTGTGTTTGCTTAATTAGAATAGTGATTATTGTGAAGTTATATAGTAATTTTGCTAATTGGCGTGATCGAGTGTTGCGTCTATATACTAGGTTAGATTTGAAATTTGAATATTAAACATAGGTCTGGTATATTAATTTAATTTAGTAATCTGATACATTTTGTATTGTTTCTGATTACATTAATGGTCTTTTGTATATATGGCTTGGTTAATTTCAATAGTTTGGAAAGGTTATCTAGATTTTTACACTTAGGCTTGTCTAGGCTATATGATAGCTGTCTCAAAGAGGTTATATTTTTTGTTAACAATGTTTCAAATGAGCTAGGCCGATGACTTTTAGGTCTAACATAGGGTATTTTACTTATAGGCTATTGGAATATTTGTCTTAGATGTGATTGGAACGTCTAAGAAATAAAAATATTTAGACAAAATATTTTACTAGATACAAATCCAGAAATAAAAAGTAACAAAAAGCAGTAGACAATTTAATTATGAAATTTAAAATCCATTAAGTTTGAAAGCACAATTTACAACAGCTAAAAGAACAACTGTCTTCCATGACTATGCAAAGTCTAACTCATTGTTTATATTTACAATTATTCTTGACATTTGTAGAGTCAACAAGTTATGCAATAATTTATTGTAACATTTTTACTACTTCACATTATATTATCCAAAAAATCCTTCCAGTCATCAAGGGGGGAATGAGCAACTCTTCCGCCCTCACTGTATCCTCCACTGTTAATGGATGAAGTTATGAAATGATGGGAATGGTGATTAAAATTTGATGACTAGAATAAAATTATTAGTCTCGATAAACAATTTTAAATCTAATCTGATTTTCAGCTGGGTAAATAAATCATTATCACAGAGAAGATGGAATATTTTCAAACAAAGTTTTCTTTTTAGTTTAATGTGAATGTTATTTTGACAAAACCACTCGCCAAAAGGTTTAAATTTAAGTTTAAATTTTTTTCCGGGATCCAAAGTGTAAAATCTATTTAGTTATATTTATTCTGCCTTATTTTTTTCACAA
>JAGFPH010024651.1:0-11255 GCA_018207615.1 Philaenus spumarius
ATATATTGATTGTACTAGAATAAAAGGTTTTATTGGTTCTACCTAAACAAAATAAAGTAGGAGATTATTCTGCACATTTTGTTTTTGGCACGGCCTTATAGCCCGTTTGGTTATTACAAAATCCATCAACACTATAAATAACACAATGAGGATATATCTAACATGTAACCAGCTATTCAGCGCCTTCGTGAGTAGAACAATTTCCCAAATAGAAGGTTGAAACCCTAAAACACATAAAGCTTTCAGCTGTTAGATCGAGTTACTAACATCTCCAATGTAGAATGATTAAAAACTTAGGGCGTAACTTTACTATTCGACTCTAGGCTAACCTATGGCAACAGTAAAGTTGCGCCAAACTTATATAAATGAATTGTGTTTGAGAAACTACACAATGCGTACAAGCCTGAAGATAACGTCGTAGTTAATCGAAACCGGTTATTTTTGATTACCTAAAAGTATTCTCGAGTGAAATAAAACAAAGTAATTTGTATAGTTATTATGTATTTTTTTTATATTTACATGTTTAGAGCAAGTTGTGTTTATAAGGAAAGCATCCAGAGAATGGTGCATGCGTTTTTAGAGCATTAAAGTAATGTTAAATATGTATACTGTCGGAGCATTGCGAACCCGTGACAGGCCTTGAATACTCCAGACAGCCCGAAACAAGAGCAAAGATTAAAGCCTATTCTTGCTTCAAGATGCAACAATCAACGTAATTGTACACCAAGACTAGCTGGAAAACTTAGCAATACCTCGGATTACTGTGGACAACAAGAAGGTCAAGTACACTTTCAACTGGAAGACGCGCACAATAATTACTTCTCCGTCTACCGCTTATCAGGTAATTCAAGGTGGGCATCTTATATGACGATCTCCTTCATCGAATTACATATCTGCATTTGTATTTCTAATATTTTTTCAAATAAGTTTTTAGAACCTCGTCACTGGCTACTCTCCGACAAACAGTCTCTGATTCCCAGAAAGACTCTTAACATGTCAAAAATCTCTTTGGATAATAGTCTTCGATTTTTACTTTAGATCGGAAGATTTACATTTAACCGTTCAAAATATCAGTAGCTCAAAAAACGCAAATTTTACTACTCACTCACTCAGTATTAGAGAGAACTTTAAATATAAAAATTATGCTAGATTGCAGGTCTTCGGGTAGTATTAAAGCAGAAAATTTTAACAATTTAATCTTTTTTATTCAAAGGATTTGGCAGGTCCGTTTCTTTGTGGGTTGCAAACATTTTAAACGTGCTCTTTTGTATTGTTCGTCCGTTTTTTCATCGTACATTGTTGATTTTTTTTTTTTTCATATCTATACATATGAATAAAATTTAAGTATCTGTCAGTGATTTTCATACATACGCGTTTCATGGTATGGTTTCCTATAGTTGACAACATCGAAATTATTTTGAAATTTTACGTGTTTAAGTATTAATTGTTAAATTATAATGCTTGGCTAAATCAGAATTATTGAAAATGGTGCGAGTATATTTCGATCTTTGAATTTCAATAAGTATAGTTCTCCGCTATCAATACTACCCTACTGAGGTTGAAATACCTCTGTCCTAATTAATCGCAATTTCTGTGAACATTTCAGAGTACACGATAATTCTTTGTGGCCGATTGCATTGGTGAGCAAAGCAAGCAGGTGCAGAGCTCCTAGTGTCTTATAACAAAACTTAAAGTCAATCCTCATTATGAATGTAAAACCAACTCTAGCCTAATTATCTTAATCCACAAATCTGTAAAAAGTAGATTATTCCCAATACCGTTATAATAATTAGATGAAACATTTGAACAGCATAATTAGATGAAAAGAAAGAAAAAACAACTTAGAAAAGAGTAAGATTCCACAATAAAATAATGTGAAAAACAAGGTCAAAGAATTGTATCTAATATTAATTAATCGAAAATATGTATAAGTCTTTTGGGCAGCAGAACTTGTATATGTCTACATGTGTTACATCATCCAGGCCAAATTTGCCAACCCCTTATTGACTTTAGATCTCACTGTTTTATTAGCCAAACCCAAGTGTTTTTCACATTTATATGTTTGTGTGGTTATTTTTGAATGAAATTCTTCTATATTAACACAAAAGAAGCAGGATGTAAAATAGTACTTAAAGTAAGATTGGTATTATATAATGTATATTTTTATATAAGTATTCTTTTCTATTCCAGGATCAATACGAGAGTTTGACATTGAAGCCGTTTAAACTGAACAAAATCAACGCCTGCATAATATTCTCGTTGTTTAACTTCTTTTTGCGTATACCAATAATATATTTCCGCTATTACAACACAAATATAAATATTTGGCGTACAATTCTATACTGCTATATTCAAATATTTTTAATTAAGTTATTAGAATTAATTGTTTTACTTCAACGCTAGAACTGGTGAAATTGTAGCGGGCGACTTCTTACAACAGCTGAAGCAGGTATATAGTTTAAATTTTAACATTCAAAATGTTCGTTAGAAAAGATCAAACAAGTTATACAAACTTGACTTTAATGGCATAACCAATGAGGCAAGAAAGAAATGGAAAGTAAAGTTATAACCAAATACAATTCCCTTGTTCTGGTGTTTTCCACTGTCTGTAGTAACATTCTATTTATAGCTTTCTACCAAATGATACAGTGAATTCAATAATTTAATTAGTATCATTCTATATGGATATAATTATAAGATACAGATCATAATATGTTCTCAACTCTTAATTATAGCCTTCTTTTTTACTTCTAATTCTAATTAGTAATTCATGTGTACGTAGTTCGAAGCAAATAATTTTATCACAAAGCTAACCAATAATGAGAGTTGAGCAAATTTAAAAAATTTATTTGATATGTTTTAGCGTTTTAACCCAATATTTATTTTGGAAATTAGTCTACTCATGACAGTGCTGAATAGCTTCCGTCGTGTACGAAATATAATAGTAGAATTAGTTTGCACCTCAACCTCGAACCCAGGCTCTCGCACTGCTTTGCTCTTACTTGCGAAATATAAAAAATATATATACAATTATAAAATATAAAAAATCTTCTCGTAATGTAGTGCAAAGCTTAGGTAATAACCATCGTATTGTCTAAATACACTTTTGTAGGTTAAAGTCTTGTATGGTATTTGCTGCTTGATTGTAGAAAATCTCAATATCTGTACAAGTTTGTAAAATATTAAAATTGTTTAAATATACAAGCTGATAGTTATCTTTTAACAGAAATGCTCCAAAATCGTCTTGCCATCGGAGCTGCAGGCCTACCGTCTTCTCTGGCTGAAACTATCTAAAGTGGTCTGTGGGGCTGGTGCTGCGATCTCAATACCGATGGTTCAACTGATATTACCTGCATTCATATTTATGATAGTGTGTGCCTTCTTGCTTACGCAGTGCATCTCTTTATACTTACAAAACAAATTAGCATATTATGCAAATAGCAAAAGGCAAATGGCAAATAGCATGTTCAATTTAGGACTAGAACTTATCATGTTCTGTATTACCTGTCTAATTATCTGCCAGAAAGGATATGGCGTATCAAAAAAGGTAATTGTTAATATAGTATACAATTAGTGTTATGCAATAAGTAACTAGCCAATGCAAGTTTTAGGCAAAAGACGTAAAGAACACAATAACAATGTGGCGACCTGAGATCCATGTATATACTACAACGTACTATAGAGCCCTCTCTTTGCGAGCGATTTTTTCTGTAACTCTTTTTTGCTCTATAATAGCTGCAGGATAAGTTAATATCATCTACTGGAAGAAATAGGCTATCTTTTTTGTCTGGCCTTGGTGATATAACTGGTTGTCTAATATTTAGCTGTCAAAATATTTCGACTAAAAAATTACTCAAAATAAACCTTCCAGTAATCGTAATTAAGCTTAGTTTAGAACACAAGAAATTAATTTTACTTTATATCCACCTCAAGGTAATGAGAACAGTGGAGCTGACTTTGTAAATAACTTTATTTGTGCTTTGGATAATTTAAATAATGCAAAACTTTTATTATAATTAAAACACTATCAACTACGGTAATGGAATATGCAAACAATAGGTAAGTGAAAACTAAAACTTTTTTATACTGTAAAATAATAATTTACAGTTTATTCAAAACTAAAAAACATAAATCAAAATATTTTCTCTTTGTTCGTACCTTCCCAATGAATACAATTTTTAACCAATTAAATTTTATTTAAATTCTTCTTAGTTAATTAATAAACACAGAACAAATTTACTATTTTAATTGATTTTAATTATTTTATTTTATTATCTTTGTTTTATTTTATTTTATTCATTTATGAAATTTAATTATTCAATTTATTTTATTACTTGAATTTAATTCATTTTAACATAATTAATTAATTACGACTTTTATTTTAAAATTTACACCAAGAAAACAATCTATTTATAATCATAACTAACCAAGTATATGTATTTAATAAATTTAATTGAATCTATTCAGACAATTTATAGGGGACAGTATCGTGTTCTGTGACAGTGCGCTTTTCACAGACCTTTTAGAGACGTTTAAGTTGGCCGTCTTTAACGGTGCTGATGTTGTTTGGATGCTGCAGGTTGGTAAGCAGGGTTAAGCTGTTCTCGTTCCTGAACTTTATTGCAGTTGTACAGCGTGCTGTGATCTTGTAATCGTGTTGATTTTAAAGTTGTACTTGGTTGAATTACATGTGATTGATGGTTAAAGATGTATTTCTGGTGTCCGGGATTCGCTCGTTCCGTTCTATCGTTGTTCATGTCCTATAGGCTCGTCAGTCTACTTCTTGAAGTTTTAATAATAAAGTCGATTTACTACCTTATTGAAGTCCTCGTAGTTTCAATATTATTTGACTAATATTGATAAATGACGAACATCGCAACTTCTCTCACTAGTGAACTGCATTAACTTGTAGTAAATACTGATTAAATTTATAACTGATGTTAATTTTCCTTTTAAGTTAAACTTAGTAAAGTTTTCTAAGTCCAATTTATCTAAGAGAGTAAAAATTGAAGAGTCCAGCGTGACAAGTACTCTACATTGAAGATTTATAAATTTATAAAGGGTTCCCAGGACATTGTGTCCCGCGCTTATATAGTGTACATTTCCATTAGATCTGTTACCAACCTCAAGAAACATAAACTACGTTTATCTTGTTCTTTAATTTTGATTTTAAGTGGTTTTTCTTCTCCAGAAAGTTTCCCTTAATTTTCCATAAATTAATAGGTTATTTTTATTATTCTATTGTACTTTTTCTATTGTTTTCGTTAATGAACTTCACTATTACGTTGGTATTACTATATCTTGTTTCTAATCGACCGTTAATTCCGCTCGCATTCTAGCCTGTTATCTCTGTAAAACCACTATTGTTCTCCTTCTTTTGTATTTAACTTCGAGTTTCGTCGTTTGTTTTTCTTGCGAGTGAGCTTTTCTGGTTACTTGAATTTTCCTCTTCCTTTACGAATTCGATTGGTGTTCGTACGACTTCGCGTTCTCGCGCGAGGCTCGCAAGTGCCATTCTAGTTACGTTTAAATTCTTCATTGATTTTCCTATAAAACTTTCCTTTTACAAATACTTGTTATGATTAAATTTTACTTAATTTTTTTCTTTTATAACTAAACGACAATCAAACTTGACGATTTTAACTAACTTCTATAATATTGAAAATTCGTTATTTTCTTATTCCACCTTTCTTGGGAATTGAATGGCTGACACACCCGTGTTTAGCGTAATGTGTTTCCTTTAGAAAAACCCAACTACATAATATTCCTGGATCCTGGTATGCCCTAAGAAATCATTAATTAGAGGCTAAATTCGTTTTGCATTTCTGGACAAGTCAGGGTTTAACAGTCGCTTCCGTAGAGAACGCCCCGCTCACCCTAACTTGTTGAAGGTTGCACTACATACGATCAAGTCTCCATGTTGGCTTAGAAATATCGCTTTTTATAAAATGTTTGTAAAACTTTAAATTTCCGGAATTACACGGGTCCTGCTCTTTGTAGTTTTGCCTCTGAAAATATCTGATTTTGTCGAGCATTCCAGAAATCCAAGAATGATATAAAAAACCCCTTTACTACAAAAATATTTCCCCTTTCAAATTTACCAGCACATTTATCTATTCATATTTTACTTTTGTTCTGCCTTTTTCTTGATAAATTTACATAGATTGACATCCCTATTCATTTTATATTATATTATATTTTTACAATTCATTTGCTTACTCCTTCCTTGAGTTTGTAGTAAGGGAAAACACGTTATTATATTTAAATCAATTTGATTCATTTCTGTTTAAAATGTCCACCTGACTTTGTTTACTTGGTCCACTAAAACATATATATTTTACATAATAACCTATACTGTATTTACATGGGACACATTGAAATTTTGCCTCTTCAACGAAAAGAAGAGGCCTCTTCATACTGGGTTAGCCTAACATACTAGTCTAATACTACCTGCTACTGACAACGCTCTTCAAAACTGTCCGTGTTTACCATTAACGCGTTTTTTTATTCTTTTACAACTACCCCTTTTTTTATTTAACTTTATTGAGGATTTTTTAAAGTTATTTTCATTTTCATTTTTACTATTTACAAGTCTTGATTTGATTTCACCTTCCTTTTCATCATTAATTTTTTCTTTCTTGTTTGATTTTTAATTTTTGAGCGAAGCAATACAAATTTTCAATCCATTTTTCGTTTTTTTTTTGAAGAAGCAGCTTTATCATTTTCTATTTTCGATTTTCACATTTTCAATTTAATAGAATCAACACCTTTTATCGTTTCCATTGTGTTAAGAGAAGAACCTTTTTCCATTTCATTTTCGAAACATGGAGAAGACCACCTTTTTTCCTTCCATTTTTCATTTTTCAATTTAAGAGAAGCAACATCGTTTTCATTTTCCATTTCGAAGTAGGAAGAAAAACCTTTTTTCAATTTTATTTTGGCATTATTTACGGTTTTAGCTCACCGAAAATTTGCGCGATTTTTTTCATTTGATTAACTTTTCATCTATTTACTTCCTTTTATTCCAGGGATTCCTTCCGCCCATTTCGTAACGTTCGGTCTTTTGTCTTCCAGTGTCGTCACGTCCATGTCTGACACGTCCTTTATGTCTGACACGAGCTAGTTTCTATCTCGTTTTCTTCTGTTACTTTTGTATGACTCCCCTGATGTTTGGGAGCCATTCATGACGCCCCTTCTCGTGTCAAAGCGTTTAGACCAGTCTAATTATCTTTATTGTGCCATAATTTCTTCCTTGTTTTTGTTTAGAAAGATTTTCTTGTTTAATCCGTTTAAACGTTTATTCTAAACTACCTAGGTATTACTAAGCAAATCATTTGACTCGAAAAGTCTTAGGCCTACAATGCTGTATCACAAGCCCGCTTTACCTCTGACCTCGGCTCGGAAATCTATTTCCCTTACAGTCATTTAAAACTGGTTCTTAGCTGATTTCAGGAATCCATTCATTCTTGTCTCCCTTCATTCAAGCTTGTTTATGTTTACATCCTTTCATAATATTTACATTTCTGACAATAATATTTACATTGGTGTTGTGATTGAATTTTGTTAAACGGTTTGTACTTTGACTAGCCTACTTAATTTAATTTAGTTTCTCTGTCCGGATGGAATTCTGTAAGTACTCTTGGACTCTCATTGTTATCGATTCCTACCCTGGCTCTAACGGTATAGTGTAGGCCTAATTTATTTTTTCTTTCTTACGTGCTTTCTATTAAACACTCCCTTGTATTGAAACTGTTTCTTGTCTTGCGTTAGTATTTTTTTTTTTAAATTTGACTTTAGTGCTTTTGCAACGTTTCCCAGCATAAGTCGAGTTGTCTTGCCGTGTTAGTCCTCCAATCGACTCATTTCTATTCAATGTGTTTACAAATGTTTTTGTGTTATTATTATTTCTGTTGAAGTGATTATTTACATTATGGTAAAGCGAAGTTGGCGAATTTGCAGTGTTTTGGAAACAATTTACATTGGAATGGCATTTATATTAGCTACTTTTACGCTCGCACGCTGATTTGGTACTTGGCTCCTTTACGCCCTCATACCGTACATCTACTTTACTATTATTTTTATATATTTTATATTCATACGAATTTGCATCACGGGTTTCCTTAAATAACCTTCGATGAATACAAATTTCGTATTTATAATTTTCTTTATTTCTTTCCTTTCATTGAATTTGTAAACTCCTTGTTACAAATTGATTCAACCCTACTTCGTTGCGTAACCTATTAATGTCTTCTATGCCATCAGTTGTCTCCCACTGCGTGTCCTTACATCCTTGATTTTTCATACTGTTTTCCGCTTCATTTACATACGGTACATTTTATATTTAATTTTTTTTATTTAACGCGTTTGTTTTTATAATAAAATTTTCTTCATTAATCATTATTTTATTATTTTTAATTTCCCTCAAATTAATTTCTTCCTGCTTATTCACCTTTTCACCTTCTTTATAATTATAATATCGCGAAGTATATTAAAACATTTTCCCTTTATTTGGCTTATTGCCGCCTTCGTATCAATAAACGGTATTTTAATGTTTTCCTGCTTTACCTTAAATATTACAAATCGTTCCTCCATATTTACTTTCGCCTGTAATTCATACAGCAAATCACATCCCATAAGTACACAAGGCCCAAGCTAGCTGCGCGCGTGGCCTTCAGATCAGGCGGGTGGGCTGGGATCGAGGCGGGGGTACCTTTCTAAAAACATCCGCCGCGCCGTAGTGCTGTGACTCACTCAAGCCATTTCCCTTCCCTTGCCCGATACACTGGTAGAATGTCAGCAGGACGGCTAATACACTGGTTACCACGCGCGCAGCTAGCTTGGGCCTACTGTACCTATGATTTTAAACCTTTAACCATTAATAACTTCAAGTACACGAATTTTGTTAACAATTTAACTCTTGACATTATTTCTTTACTAACTTTTTGCACTTTTCCTTTTAATTCCGTGATGATTTCCACATTTGATACAGGAAGCTCCATAATTTCAACTTCATTTGCCTTTAGTTGTACAAAGTATTCTTGTTGAATTACGCTTATATCAGCTTCTGTATCGATTTCAATGAAACTCGTGTTTTCTCCGATTTCCACTAATATCGCCGGAGTTTCATCAATCGGTTTTTCCTCAAATACTAGTTTATCCTTGTTACGTAACACATCTTCTCTAATATTGAAATGCAAGCTTCTGAGTTGTTTTTGCTTACCTTCGCTTTCCCTGTTTATTATTTCCCTCTCGGTTTCAGGTTCGATCATAGGTATGGGTGTTATTTCTTCCTATAGTTATTATTTTATTTAAATTCCATTTATTATTATTATTATTATTTATTTTTATATTTGAATTTGTTATTTCCACATCCTTGTCTTTCCGATTTCGTTCTTCCCTACGCAGAACCTCTTTTTTTCAGTTTTTAGGCCTCTGGTTTTGATTAGATTTCATTAGAGGAGGTCTATTGGAATTTTGGTAATTGGTATTGTTAGGGTGTTGAGCGTGGATCTATTGACGGGTGGGTGATTAGGTGCTGGGTTTTTTCTATTTACATTTTGCGTGTTTTGCGCGTTTTAAACGTTTTGCGGTCTGTTCCTTCTCATAGCCTTGTCCATCATTTCTGTATGATTTAAACAGGTTATAGCCTCCTTAACCCTCAGCTACTACGGACGTAAAAAGTCACATAACTACTACGGAGTGGTCCAACATACACCTTTTAAAAATATATATACAAATGTAAACATTGTTATTATCGTAAATTTGCTGTTGCATTTGGTTTCTATGTCTACTTTCTATGCAAAACAAAATCAAAATTTAATTTTTGAAAATTTACATAGGATTTATTTTGTTTATTTTTTGGGTGTGTAAATAAAATTTTAGTTTTAAATAAAATTAATATTTCTTTAATGTTAAAATCTTTTGAATTTGAGGTAAAAGAAAATATTTTCCAGAAGCTGATATAATAAGAAAGAATATAATACCATAATCTTATTTCAAACAATCAAACTTGTACTAACAGTTTGTTTATTAAAATTTGTGTAACGACCATACAGGATTGAAAAGAAATCGTGTACAATATTTAAAACATAACTTTATTTGACAAATATTTAAATTTTAATAAAGATACTATCGAACAATTAATTGTAAGTTATAACAAATTTTTTTTTTTTTTAAATAATAATAATATAATATGTGAAAAACTGTTGAATGTAAAAAAAATAATTTCGACTTTAGCGATTACTCTTTTTAATTTTGTTGTAGTCTTAAATTATTATAAATGAATTGTACTTACATTAGTAAACGTTTTCTTTCTATTTTCTAACAATTTCTTTAAGAAAATTTCTTTTGTTTGTCTTCCGTAGTAATACAGTACTTCACCTCTTATGCAATGTATTGTAGGTACTTCCACATTCTCAAGAATATTTTGTGTTTGATTAGAAGTGTTCAAGGGTTCATTCAGACCACGGTTGGGATATTTAGAACTGTTCTTTGTTCCAAAGTATTACGAGATTGTTTCTTTGAAAGTAAATTTATTTCAGGATATTTGCTGTAGTAAATATATGGGGACCAATCTTGACTCTATCCAGGCATTGGAGAGTCGGTTGCAACTATATCAACTAAATTATCTTCATTTTCAATTATTTCATTTGAGTTCATACTATCAGAACTATCTTTACTACCCTAACAAATCTATTTTCCATTACTTTAAAATGTGTATCTGCCGTTTGTTTAATCGTACTTGTTGTTTCTTCTAAGTAGTGGAGTTTTCCCGATATATCTTCTAGTTTTTCCTCCATATTCTGGTGCTGTCCTTTACATCTTTCCGACTCTTCTTCCAGGCTTTTCTCCATTTCTCCCAGCTTTCCAAAAATTAGATGGTATAACTCTTTCTGCTCATTTTCCCTCTGCTTCCTTTCGGCTGCTTTTTCTTCCCGAATCTTTACCTCCTTGAGCTTTCTCCTTTCTTCCTTATGGCCCCTTTCTTCCTGTTTTTTTTTCTCCCATCGCTCCATTTCTTCTTTCTTCTATTTCTTCCTCAATTTCTTTTCTTCTTCTTCTTCCTTCTCTCTTCGATCATTGTACTTTTTATATTTTTCGAAGAAGTCATTCAGTTCCTTATTAGCCATGTTTAGTTTTTTTTGGTAATTTTAATTCAATTTAATTTGTTTGTTTATTTATTCTTCCTTTATTTGCCGTGTAGAAAAATAGTAGAGGACGCGGCACCTGAGTCCAAGGAGGGGAGGGGGAAAATC
>JAGFPH010024654.1:0-11253 GCA_018207615.1 Philaenus spumarius
ATAATAAAAAATGCTCTTCATTGGAGAAACGTCTGTAGGCCACATGCTTTAAAGAAATGCAAGGTTCAACATGTATATTTAGTCACAACTATTTCCACTAGTCTGCGGTGAATTGTCCGCATGTTGTTTGACACCACCTGGCCGCAGTGGACTGTGGCTATAAGCACAGATAAAAGAAACTACTACAGATATCTGACTGAGTGTTCGGAAGTGTTGCGCTTGCTCGACGTAGTGCCGACGCCTTCATCCAGTCCGCGCTGGCTTACACGGACTCCGGACACTCTGGGTTAAGGGGTAGATCTGGGGGGAAGAGTGGAGGGGTGCACTTCACTCATACGTCACTACTACACTCTCCCTCTCGCTGTTACAGACAGACTGCTACTTACCAAATCTTTTGACCTTGATCAGAGTAGTGTCAATATTTCTTTCCTTATTGCTTGGTACTTATTCTGCTTAGGTTGTACATAATTTATTTTAGTAATGAAATGTTTTTACTTGTTTACTACAATTATATACTATATTATACTGCATTATTAATGTTATGATCTAGAGTAAAACTTATTATAAATTGCAATCATTATTACTGTGGACTGTGTTATCTAATTTGAAATTCATAAAGACATTTTTTTACATTTCACCAATAGCAATTCCTTTCTTTGCACAGTATATTGTATTATTATAAATAACGTTATTCCACTGACTTTTAAAGATAAGAAATTATACTACAAATTAGGAAAAGTACTGATTTGCGCCAATTTTAAATATCATCTCTTTTTAAAATTAAAAATGCTGACAAAGTATTTTATTTGTTTTATTTCTCAATCGTTAATAAAACTTAGTTCCACGATTCAAAATATGTTGCATATACATTTTTTATTAGTAAACATGTTTTATGTAAGTCTATTTTATAGAATCCAATTTGCATGTTCATATGCAAAACTATTACGAAAACTTTTATAACTACCTACTTGAGAAACAAATATTTATATTATTTACAAAGTAATTACATTATTTTAAATTAAATAAATTTACAAACAATACGGTACATGGACCGAGTTTAAAAATACATTTCTACTATGTTAGGCTACATGTCAAAATCTAGAATAACCTAAAATTTTAATATTTCAAATCGTAATGTACATAATTAAGATTTCCTTTAGGCAAACACACGGAGTCATTTTATAATACTTGTTACATTATGTTCATATGCAAAGCTATTACGAAAACTTCTGTAACTACAGTAGAGCGTTGAAAATCCGAACTAATTGGGACCGAGGGGGGTTTGGATTATCAATTTGTTCGGATTTTTTTAAACGACCAAGAAAATGCCATTTAGGCTAAAATATATGCCCAATAATCGATTAAAGTGGTTAAACAGTACAAGCAGTAATGTATTTACAATACAGTATGTAAGACTACTTACATATTATGATTTAGAAGAGCCTGCACGTACACAGTAGGGCCAACATGATTACATTTGTAACACTCAAGTACAGTACATAATTAAAAGTTCACTTGTACATTATAGTTAACACAAACAAAAAATAAAAAAATACTGTACAGTACACTATACTGTATGTACGACACTGTTATAATGATTACACAAGGAGAAATGAATGAACTTTCTGTATGTTTACTGCTAGCGCTAAAGCAGCTTATTATCGTGACAGCCAGTCTGTTGTGAGGGCGTGTGAGAGTAGGTATTAAGAAGTGTTTAAAAAGTGATAATAATGTCAAACTGCGATGAAGATTTTTGTGAAATTTTTAACGGCGCAATAAATTGGAATTTGCGAAAATGAAAACGAAATTTTTGCAGAGGCTGACTCAGACGTGTTCGGATTTTTTACGTTTCGGATTATTGACGTTCGGATTATCCACGCTCTACTGTACTTGAGAAACAAATATTTATATTGTTTACAAAGTAATTATTACATTATTATATATTTAATAAATTTACAAACTATCCGGTACATAAACCGAGTTTAAAAATACATTTCTAACATGTTAAAATTCAGAATAATCTAAAGTTGTAATATTTTAAGTTAATATTTCCTTTAACCGAATACAACTTGTGCGGTTTTTAATCGTGAACTGTTGCTTTTCACACTATGTTTAAAGTATTTTGAAGTTCTGTTGAAAGTATGGATCGTGAACAAATCATATGCATCATCGACATTAAAAATTATAAACGGCCGCCATTTTGAAAACATTTAAAATAATGTTCTAATTTTCCGTACAGTGATAAAATGTTACGCAACAAATAGATATACAAAGTTTGAGCTCAATATCTTTTCTACTTCCAGAAATATCAAGTAGTAGTAAATGCCCTTGAAAAATCACAGGCGGATTAATTAGATACACATCAGAAATACATCATTTATACAAAATATTATTTAAACAACACACTTTATCTAGGCCCATCTAACTATGCAGACGGGGATTTTTAACTCGGCAAATGTGTACATGTGTTTTATAAGGACTATAAAACTGTAGGAATATTTGTTAAGATTTTGTGTTTATGTATATATATATAATATATTGTGTTTTTGTTTCTATATAATATATAAAAGCCAAATCCACTGACTCACTGACCACGATTTCTCAAAAACTACTGAACGGATCGAAACGAAATTTGGTATGTAGCTTCCTCTATTGCCATAGATGCTCACTAAAAAAGGTTTTAAAAAAATTCGAAATTTTAGGGGGGTTTTGGGGGGTCAAAGTTACTAAATCACGATTTATCTAAAACTACTGAACGGATCGAAACGAAATTTGGTATGTAGCTTCCTCTAGAACCGTAGGTGTTCTCTAAGAAAGGATTAAAAAAATTCGAAATTTTAGAGGGGGTTTGGGGGGGGGTAAGATTTTCTAAATCACGATTTATCCAAAACCACCGAACGGATTGAAATGAAATTTGGTATGTAGCTTCCTCTAGGGGCCCTTATCCTTTTGTGGTTTTTATTTTTGTGGTGCTCGCTAAGGAACGGTTTCAAAAAATTCAAAATTTTAGGGTGGTTGGGGGGTCAAAGTTACTAAAAATTCCCATTAGGAATACATAGTGTAATTTATATTTATTGATATAATATATGTTTTGTTAAATTTAACTTTGATTTGTTTATCCGTGCAAAGCCGGATTGGGCCAGCTAGTCTATCTATATTTTTTTTTTTTAAATATAAAAGCGAAATACCACTGACTGGCTGACTCAACACTGTATCTCAAAAACCATATCACTTAGGAACGTGAAATTTGGTTCAAATATTGCTCATAGGCGTTAGAGGCGCACTAAGAATAGATTTTAAAGTATTTGGCCTGTAAGGGTTGAAACACCCCTAAAGCCACAAATATTGTTAGTTATATATCTCTTAAACCTTACCACCTAGGAACGTGAAATTTGGTACACGTATTTCTCGTAGGATCTAGAGACGCACTAAGAAAACATTTGGCCTCTAACCCTTAACTACTATAGCGACGTCTCTCTGACAGCGGGAAAATATCTCTCTCTGTTTCACACCCTCCCCCACCACTTGAAAACCGGTTGTGTTCAGTACCTTTCACCTGAGTTAAGATCTTTGTGTGGTGAAATTCATGCCGCTCTCTGACTTATTTTTTACAAATAATATTGTATTAACGTCTGGTAGACGTACCATAGCAGTTGGGTTATTGTTTGTCCTCAGCGGTTACGTCTCATAGACGGGTCATAGTAATTTGTGATTTTATGAACTAATACTATAAGTTCTACAGGACGCGTGGAAATAAAACGGTAATACATTTTTTAAATTTATTCAGTGATTCCTCAAACTGCCGATGCGCACTGAATTTGAAAAAAAAAGAACTTGAGCTTTCTGCCCAACAAAATTGAAACGTCAGACACGATTGCCATGCAAGAAGTGATACTTCCTATTTGCTTAGTGTTCGAGAAAAGTTGTGAATAAGCTGCCTAGAATAGACTCAAAACCATATTTACCATTTTTGTCTGCTTTGTTGAGTTTTTGTAACATAAAAAACCGAATAAATAAATAAGTGTTCATAATAAAATGGTATTCTATTTGTCTAGTCTTGTATAGCTTATGGAAATTATAAAAAAAAATATTGTATCGATTTTGAAATTAGGATATTAAGCAATTATGAAAAAAATTAAGGTTGAAAGTATTTTTACAAGATTCTTTTTACATATTTTAAAATATTATAATTATGTGTTTTAGAAAATACACATTTTAACCTTGCAACTGTCAGACTACTCAATTTGAGTGGTCGTGGGAGCGTGGCACGTGAAAACGATCAATTTTGACAACTCTACTTGTAATGAATATTTCACCCACTAAAAACTATCCAATCGCAATAAATCAAAAACCGTTGGAAAGGAAATGATCTAAACTTTAATTTTTGCATTTACAAGTTTTTTCTAAACCGTATATTTACATACGTAATCATCGTTGCAGTTTTTTAATTTTCTAAAAGCCAATGTCGCGCGAATTTTAATGCACCAATACTACCTTTAATTCCAGTTTCTATGTCTTTCAATACAGCCCGCCCGGTATTTTTCTGAGTTATATCTGTATACTGAAGGATTCATCACACTTTTACCTATCTGAAACTGCCATCCAATCCAAAATCGGTCAAATAGTTCCAAAGATATGGAATTGTCTGTAAACCTTTGCAATTGAGCAGATTTCAACAAATAAAACAACACATTTTGCGTTCAAGATATCTTTTATAATACGAATTATTTCAATAGACTTTTTGATATCTATTTATAGACCAAAGTTCAATCTTTCATTTGGTGTAAAGCAAACTATATTTGACTTTTTAGATGTTATTCAAACAGCAGTTGAAAGTTCATATTTGCACAGAATTCATACTACCGCTTGAGTTTGCAAAACAAGGCTGTTTCCATTGTCTTCAACGGTCATATTTTGAATTTCCTTTGTCCGCACGAGGTTTCATTTGTTTCATCTTACTTTTGTAATTCAATTGATTCTAAGTAAAACACTTTTATGATGAGGTAATATACAAGTATACAGTTCAATTCTTTGATTTATTCTCTACACTTTGTTTTAATAATATTTCATTTTTGGGCAAAGCATATATTAGTAAATTACGTTTCAAATTAGGCGGTTTTGTTAGCAATCGTGTATTTGGAACACAAAAACTGGTGTTTTCAAAATAAGAAATTTGAAATCGATAAATGTTTTTATACAGTTCTATTTAGAACTAAATTACGAAACTTTTTTACATTTACGAAAAAACTACAAAAAATGTTTACGACTTGTTATGTAGGCCTAAATTTGAACTTTTTCCTTTCATTACTGAACATTTTTTGCTTCTTGAGCTAATAACTTTTACAATTTTACATCAATAAATTTTTTAATTACATATATTAATTTTTTGAACCTTTCTCTACAAAAAAGGTACAGAACACTTTTGGGTTGGTATACAATTACTATATTTGGCGAATTTTTGAAAATATGCTTGCACACGCACCGAAATGACTTGGTGTTGCAAAACATTAACATGGACAGTTGTAGGGTTTTAAACCCAATAAAATAATAATAATAAGATTACATAAAAATCATTGTTTTTTAGCGAGAGGTGGGTATTTGAAAAACTTTTCTTAGAATTTATGTTTTAGCGAATTTCTGTAGAAAAATAGTTTACAAAGAAGTAACAAACCCCGAAAAATATGTAAATAATTATTTTAACCTCCTTACTCCCCTCCAAAAAATGACGTCTGACATATGTCGCATAACACTTAAGTTAGTATTTTATGGTATAGTAGTTAAGGGTTAAGAGTTGAAACAACCCCTAAAACCATAAATATTGTTTGATATACTTTCCTTAAAGTTAGAAATCTGAAATTTTGTACATTTATTTCTCATAAGATACATATAACAAATAAACAAGATTTAAATTGTATCACGTTCTGCTATGTGGTGAAAATGTACAACAACCCCTAAAACTATCTATATATTAATAGGCAAGCACAAAACTTGTCGTCCTTTTTTCTCAGCTTGTGTGCATCGTAGGAGAAATTCACGCATACCGTTAGAAAGGTAGTGTCCTGTAGATGAGCAGAATCCCATTATAATTTACATCGGTCCTCAGGGATACGCCCCAGTGGCCCTCAAAGTTTCAATGTTAATCTTATGGAAGGTCAATCTTAAGGAAGAAGAAGAAAGATTTCTTTTGATTTTATCAGGGGCACAAAAAACAGCTGTTCGTATGAAAAGCTTAAAACAGCTGATTTTGATCAACAGCTGATTTTGATCAACAACTGATTTGGATCAAAAACTGAATATAATTTTAGGTTAGGTTAATCAAGCAATAGCAATAGCGAAGCATTGCCGGGTCCACTAGTAATATTAATTGAATACCACCTAGGAACGTGAAATTTGTTACACATTGTTAAATTATCTTCTTAATTAGTTTAATAGATAAATAGATATTTCAATAATATGTGATTGGATTACCCAAAACTGTATAAGTAGGCCTAGGCCTAATTTCTATATAACCTAAATATATAGTAAGGGCACTGTGAAAGAACTTAACTTCATATAGGCTAGTAAACAAATCAGTATTTAATGGTGAATATAGATCAAAATGTCAATACACACAATAATTTGGTTTTTAAAATAATACAAATGTTTTGGTTGATTTGCCTCAGGCAACTCTAATATCTACGAGGTGTGAAATTCTTGGGATTCACTCAGACAAACTTGAAGTCGTATTTGAATATTAATTTAATCATTAATTAAGTTTCATTAGAAACAGGCAAAGAATTATTAGTTGGATCTTATAAGTTCAAAATTTAAAATCAGTTAGTCCATTTAAAATAATTAAAATTTTTCTTTCAGTAATTATGATAAATAAATGGCATAGTTCATAAAATAGTTCAAATCTTGATGGTACAAAAGACATAGAAAGATCTCACCAAAGTTCGAAAATGTTTTGATCCATGATTTCTTCCTTCAGCGTTGAAACCTCAACATTATTTCAAAATTCCTTAATATAGTGACACTTTCGATGGCTCTTGATATTTTATAATTTATGGCGATAGGGCAGGAACGCTTTTAATTTAACTGTTCATCCATACATTTAAATATTTTTTTAAAACCATTACAGTTCCCTCCATCTTGAAAATCATTGTTGCTAGTTTTGGGGTTCACATCACTTGAACAAAACTTTTCAGCTGTTTTTTTTTATATTTTATTATAATTATTATTTTTGATACACAACACAATCCTCCACTACACACTTGATACCATTTATTTGTCTGCCAAAGAAGTGTTGAAATTTTTAGTATATGTATTTTATTAATTAATTATATTATGAATTATTGCAACTGTTATTTTCTGACTACCATACAAAGTAATATTTACAGTCAAATAAGAGGCTTTTTACTAAATACTCAATTATGGTTGTGCTTGAGAGACAAATGTATGGGATAACTGTTTAACATAAAAATATGATAAATTAATGTGTATGATGTTATGAAATCTTACAACATATTCCTCATAGGCGCTAGAGGTGGACTAAGAAAGTATTTTTAAATATTTGGGATTTTAGGGTTGAAACAACCCCTAAAACAATAAATAATGTTTGTTATACTTTCCTTAAAGCTACGAAGCTTAAATTTTGTACATTTATTTCTTAAAAACACATACAAAATTAAACCAGTTTTACATTTTGTTAGGTGCTGCTAAGGGGTGTAAATGTGAGAACAACCCCTAAAAACAATAAATAATATACATTTTTATATTTTCCTTATATTGAGTATACAAAAATGTTTGCATATATCTTATAAACAATCAAATAAAAATAAACTAACATTAGAAACTAACTTTAAAAATAAAATAGTAACAATGGTTACAGCTGCAATTTAATAGACAGTTTGTTTTAGTGTCAGACCAGTGTTCTTGAACATTTCAGAGTTGTAATAACAACCTAATACTCACTCTGTAGGTAGAGAGGTGCTTTGGTTATTGCTAAAATACATGTCGCATAACTAGCTTCTCATTAAAACGTTAAGTCAACATGTTAAAAAATTTTGTAAAAAATAAAATTTACAAAATCGATTTGGAAGCAGTTTTTTTAATCAAGCACTTTGAAATAAACATTTTTTTGTCTCTTGAAATTTTTTCTAAAAACTCTTCCTTTTCGAGATATTAGCAACTTTATGTTGATTTATTTCAACACGTTTAGGGCCGCCATTTTGTTCTGGGTCCGATTTTTATTTTCTTTATGTCATTTTCCGAGTCTTAAATAGACCTTTAAAATGAGGTATCACATGACCATACTTCCCATTTTAAAATTTTGAGTTGCTCCTAAAATCCCCCGTTTTTTAGAGGACACTCAAAATTTCCGATTGCTTCAAAAGATATTCTGGGTTAAGTTAGTATCGTTACCAAAATGATATTTGTTTGTTTTAACAAACACAAAAGTTATAGGCGGAGGGGGAGTGACTTTATAACCACCCTGTATATAAACAAATTATACATAAACAATATGCATTGGGTAAAATATGTAGCATTTCTTCAATTCATCAATACTATTTTGTATTTACCTTAAATAAAAATTTATTACTATCAGTAATAAACTATGATTAAATTAAGTTATCATAGTTAATCAGTTGTTACATATGATCAGTACCGGAACAAAATTGTTTATCCGTAAAAGATTGCGGGCGAAGCCTCGACGGGGAATACTAGTATTATTATATATATTTAAAGAAAGATAAAAATATTATCTTTTAATTGCCTTTTATTTAATATTGATATATCAAATGATTTAGAAGTTATTAATATATTATAGGCTATATTATTGATTGAAGTTGTAAACATAACCCCAAAGTATAATCTACGCTAGGTTTTGTTTGCTGTGTATTACAGATGATGGGTGAAATCAGCTGTTATATTATTAAGCTATATTATTTCTTCTTTCCATGTTCGCTCGTACGTACACTCGCTTTTATAGGAGTTGATATTGTAAAAAACACATACAGACAGACAGACGAAAAAATAAGCACTGTAGACCCATGTTTATATTGTGAAATATGTTTGTCTGGATCTTAGGAACATATCCACAAAAGGGGTCCAAGAGAGTTCGGGGACACCTGTATATGTATTTCTTATCAAAAATTAAAAAATAAATCAATATCATAAAATTATTACGAAACATGATAAAAAATACAAAATGACGTTGGCAGAGCCGCTTTTGCGTGTAATCATGTTACAATATGGCCGCGTGTGAAGCGGTGTTAAATTTGAATTGTTTTTGAACATCAGTTGTAGCATAACAGAAAACTTTTCTAAATTTCAGAATTTATGTTTTGACATTAACTTTTATAAAATAGTTTTAAATAAAAGAGAAATATGAAAATTTATTTGCAATTTGAATGACTGTAACTCGAAAAGTATTATACTCAGGAAGATGATTTTTATTTTAAATTGTGGTAAATTTACTGTTCTTTAAAAAAGGACTGAATGATTTTTGTCAAACCAGTTCTTCATGCTAAAAATTAGAAAAAACTAGAACTAGGTAAAAAAAATGGGGTTTTTCGTCGCCCGTGGCGCGCGCAGAACACCGACGAGGTCAAAAACTTGGAATTTTAAATAGTGCCCCTATACATACAACATTCCAAAAAATCAGAACTTCCTTTTGTATCTATGGATGGACGGATTGACTGAACTATAGTGTATCCTCTACACAATCCAGTCAAATTTCTGTGTGGCAACACGAACTTGTATATATTAGTACTACGTATAAAACACCTCTAGTTCTGTTCTGTTTATTTGAAATAAAAAGAGAATATTGTTATTATTATTTAAAAAGTTATGAAAAGTAATTTGTACTTCACCCTCATTCTTATAATAACACATTTTGGGATTTTTTGGTTCTAGATCAAAACCCTATTGATACCTATTTCTGGAAATCTATGTAACCGATTTTCGTGCGGTTTGTTTTAAATGAAAGTAAATGTCATTATTATAAAAAATTTTAGAATTATCATTTTTATTTCATCGGTTTATTTATAAGAACTTTTTTTGAGTTTGTTAGGTTTTATTTTAAAATAAAATTGTGAAATTAGGAAACAAATATTTTAGCAAACACTGTAGGATTAATCTTAACCTCAAAGCTATGATTTAGAAATGATCTAAGACTATATTACAATTGAATATTTCAGTATAAATTTCGGTTAAGCTTTAATTTCCTTTGAAATTAAATTTTATAAACAACTGTCAAAAGTCCCTTGTTTCATCAGTTGTATTTTGGCTCTAAGCTATTGTAAACGTTTTAATATTATTGAAAAGGTGAATTTGTGAGAGTCTGTGCCAGTTTCTGGTAGACTACAGTTTATTTCAATACAGTACCGTTATATTAATTTGTATAAGAAAAATCATAAGGATAAAGAACATTCAATACCGAAAGCCATGACATTGTTTCTACGTTTTTGATTGTAATTGCGGGATGTTCAGAATAAAAATAAGGAAGTGAAATTAGTGAATAGGAACATGCAGCGTACCCGTCTCTTGTCTATCATACGTTTATGCAGTGGCAGTGAGGAGAGGAGATGTAAATGTAACATTCATTCTTCATGACGTCACGGACACGGTATCTATCCTCGGAAAGCGACTGTCCACTACAAGGCGAGAGATCTATTGACTCAAATCCGAACTACTCCCTCTTCCCCACGCTAATCCCTCGCCCTCGCACTCATTGTAGCAAATCTTTGCCTTCAGTTGGCCATCTGTAGTAGTTTCTTTTATCTGTGCTATAAGTCTGCTTTCTATTCCACAAAGTCCTAATTATTCTGACCAATGTGTTAGAGGTCGCTAAAACTTTACTCCAGCAATACTCACAATTTATGAAACAATCTGTCACTAAATTAAGTCTCTTAATATTTTAAGCAGTTTGTATGGCTTTGGTTATAAAGCACTCCAAAACTTACCTGAATCTTTTAATTGCAATACTGGAGCTTTATTTTCGTAATAATAAATGTGTGAAGAAATTTTAAGACTCTATTAAATTCATATTCTTGTTACAGGCTGACATCTGTCATGCTTACCAAATATTGCATAGTAATGGAATCCCTGATGAAAACATTGTAGTAATGATGTATGATGACATTGCTGGAGCTACAGAGTGAGTATTAGGTTGTTATTACAACTCTGAAATGTTCAAGAACACTGGTCTGACACTAAAACAAACTGTCTATTAAATTGCAGCTGTAACCATTGTTACTATTTTATTTTTAA
>JAGFPH010024657.1:0-11252 GCA_018207615.1 Philaenus spumarius
GGGTGCTAAACGAATATTTGCACAAAAATCTCAACTTCAATTTTTTTTTGCGATCACTATACTTTCTCTACACTATAGTATAGTGAGAAAGTAAAATTAGTGTATGTTTAATTTTTATCTGAACACATGAGTATTTATTTACTGTTTTTTTACAAAATAAAAATATAGAAAATTATTTTAAAATACAAACATACTATATCCTGAGGTTTTAAACCGGTTAGGGGCTTTATGTGTGTACTTAAACACTAATTATTACTAGATCTACACATTCTATCCTTTGTCCAATAGTTTTTACAGTTATAATACCATTCAATAAGAAATTAAACAGACTTAAATAAATTTAAAATGAGCACCAATTTGAAACGGATTATTTAACTAAGCTGGTTATTTAACACAATTTAGGTATTGATTTAGTTAAGGGCCAAGTCAAGTTTCACCTCAATCGGCCAAACCGTTCTAAAGATAAAGATTATTTAGTAAAAATGCAAAGTGGTGGCTAGAGGAAAATGGATAATTTTAGGACCTATAATTATTGGAAACTTTTTACTGTAAATCAACTCCTATAAAAGCGAGTATACATACGTTATTAACAATAAAATAAAACAGCTGATTTCACCCATCATCTACAATACTTACACAAAAGTTAGCGTAGATTATATTTTGGTGTTATGTTTACAACTTCAATTAATATAAGTCCTATGAAGTTGATATATGAGGTAAAAACTAAAGTAGACTGTAATACGTTAAATGATTTGCTTTGAGGCTATAAAATTAATATGAATACAACCTTTTATTATTAATGTACTAGTAAATCCCCGTGAAAAATCATATACACATTAGAAATACACAATTTAAAAAACAAACTATTTACAAACAACATTAAGGCCTACTTATCTAGGCCTATCTAAACACAACCCCAAACTATAATCTACACTGGGTTTGTTTAAGTATTACAGAGGATGGGTGAAATCAACTGTTAAACGAATAGGTAGGCATATTTCTTCTTTAAATTTGTATAAACAAATATATTGATGATAAAAGGTTGTATTTATATATAGTTTGTAACCTCAAAGCAAATATTATAACATATTTTATAGTATTCATTAGTTCTATAAATCATCTTTAAAAAGAAATCAACTTCACAAGAAATTATAATGATTGAAGTTGTAAACATAACCCCAAACTATAATCTACACTGGGTTTACAGAAGATGGGTGAAATCAGCTGTTATATTACCGTAAAATGGGGTGAATAGGAACAGTGGGGTGAATAGAAACGAAAATTCCGAAAAAATTCAACATCATGCAATGGGGAGTTAAAGTATTGTAAACAGGGATGGATATTTCTTGGTTATGGGATGAAAATAAGGTAAGTTTTAAGGGAAATGTGGTATTGTGTAGTTGGCAATACTGAGATTTGGATTTATTGGTATTACAAAGAAACTTTTGTTTTAGCTGATTTTCATCGCTTTCTAAACTTTACATGTAAGTACCATACCCAATCACCTCAGATGTTTGAATTGTACTTTTTTTTATAACTTGCATACCTATACTCGTTTTTGTGTTTCTAACCATCCTTCAACAATACATTGCCCCAACCATCCTTCAACAATACATTGCCCCAACAGATTCTTTAAGGTAAGACAGCAGTCGAAAATCGGAAAAAAATATTTTTTTTAACCCTTAAATGCATGATTTTTTATTTTTATTTCAAAAAATTATCAAATAATATGTTGAATATATGTTGAATATAAAATATAAAAATATAAAATTGATATTTAAGTATTTCTTTCCAAAAAAACTTTTAGGTTGGTTTTTTTTTAAATATATATATATATATACAGAAATACTACAGTAAAATTATGCAAAACATCTCAAGCCTTTAGACCAGGTAACTAGTCATATCCCGTCAGCTTGGAAGCGAGCCAACCACCGTTTGCTTTACTTCCGCCCTCCTACCCTCAAACCACAGATATGAAAAGCTACCTGGTCTCACGAGATTTGAACCCGGGATCTTTTGATCAGAAAGATCCCACGTTACCTCTCGGCTACGAAGGCTTGTATGGAATCCAACGCTCTTAGCTACTTTACAAAGCAACCATATTGCCTATCTAGCCCCTAACCACCGTCGTTACACTAACTCCATCTAGGAGCCTTAGGATCAACTAAAATGAAGAATAGAATGTTGGAAAAAAACAGTAAGGCAAAGAACACTGCTAAAAGAAGACTGGAAGTTGTGGAAAAAGAAGAATAACCCTCCTACGGGTTACCTTGATAGAAACAAACGTAAAACACAATGCCTGTTTCTATTGACCCCGCTCAGTAGGGTGTATATAAACAGCATATTTTTAATTTTTTATCATTTTACCTTGCCAGAAAAAGAAAATATGAAGCTGTAGGCTTGTAGAGGATGGGCAGACCCATAAATCGAGGTAGGTCTCAATGCTATATCTCTTATAGTACTTTTGAAATTTAAAGTCAAAGTTCAAAACTGTTCCTATTCACCCCATTTTACGGTATGTGTTACTCAAGTACGTACACTCGCTTTTATAGGAGTTGATTAATTTATATAAGTTTAAAGTAGAGAAACCTATTCGTTTAACTTCAGGAAAATTCGTACATCTTCTTATAACAAACGTAAATTCAATTATTAATTTCTTCATTATAATATTAATAACTTCTAAATCGTTTGATATATCAATATGAAGTTAGAAATCAATTAAAAGATAATATTTTTATCTTTATTTAGATGTATAATAATGAATATGAATACAAAATGTTAACAAATAGGCTTACAGTTTTATAATCCTTACAATTGTACACATTTACCGAGTTAAAAATCCCAGTCTGCAAAGGTAGGACTAGATTAGGTCTGTTGTTTTTATAGTATATGGAGAAAGTATTGTATTCGTCAAAATTTTCGAGTTTTGAGTTTTTGGTGGAAATATCCGTTTTATGTCCCCCTGAACCTAAAAAAGTGGTTTTCGGAGTGATGTCTGTGTGTGTGTCTGTATGTGTGTCTGTGTGTCTGTGTGGATGTTATCAGACCTAGAGCCTAAACCAGTCGTCCGATTTTGATGAAATTTGGTATGGAGGTACTAATCCACTGTATCTCCAGGTGTTTTTTTCATTTTTGTGAATTTTTTATTTTTAAGGGTAATTTTCTCATAAAAACCCTTAAAATATCGGAAAAATCAACTTTTCTCAAAAACGGCTCTAACGATTTTGATTAAAATTTTCTAGTTTATTAGGGACCTAAAGTACTATAAACTGTAAAATTTTAATCAAAATCGTTCTAGCCGTTTTTGAGAAAAGTTGGTTTTTCCGTTATTTTATGGATTTTTATGAGAAAACAATTACTTTAATACAAAATCATCTCTCCTACCCCACCCTACAAGTCACAGTGAATCTGTTTAATAATTTAAATATGTTTGTGAGAAAGTATGTGCCAGTTCCTGGTACCGTTTATTAAATTATGTGTTTCTGTTGTGTATCTAATTAGTCTGCCTGTGATTTTGCACGGGGGCTTACTAGTAATGCAATAAAAACAGATGAATTATGTTAACATTTTTGTAACACCCTGTGCATTCTATATTTCTCCTTACTTTTAGAACAGCCTGGTTTAGTTTGAGACACACTACAACATTGTAAATGACCTTGAATGTTAAATTGCTCCACTGGTTTGTGATGGTATGATTACTTATGTTTGCATAATCATGTTTATTAACTTGTTAATACTGGGGATTCACTTGCATAACCACAACTGTACGTAGGCTTTGTTTAGTACAGTAGTGTTATGAACAACTTGTAGGGCTTCATTGCGAGTGTTGGTAAGCATTGCAAATATTTTTACTGTACTTAACACTTACAAAACATTTAAGATGTGTATTATCAAATAGATCAAGTAGGCATGGTTAAACCAGTTAAAAAGGGAAATTTGTAAATTAGTTTCCCTTATATTGAAATAACAAAGTTAAATCATCTAAAAATGTACTAGATGTTGTACTAGATATATGGGTAAATTATATGAATACTAGCAAGCCCCGTGAAAAATCACAGGCTGATTAATTAGATACACATCAGAAATACATTATTTAAAAACAAACTATTAAAAACCTCATTAAATAATACTTATCTATGCCTCCATAACTATGCTGACAGAGATTTTTAACTCGGTAAATGTGTACAATAATAATGATTGCAAAACTGTAGGCTTATTTGTTAAACATCTTTATTTACATACGTTATTATATTTAAAGAAAGATAAAAATACTATCTTTTAATTACTTTTTATTTCGTTGATGGATCAAATGATTTAGAAGTTATTAATGTTATACAGTAGAGCGTCGAAAATCCGAACTAATTGGGACCGAGGGGGGTTCGGATTATCAATTTGTTTGGATTTTTGAAAATAACCAAGAAAAGGCCTTTTAGGCTAAAATATATGTCCTTTAATCGATTAAAGTGGTTAAACAGTACAAGCAGTAATGTAATTACAATACAGTATGTATGACTACTTACATATTATGATTTAGAAGAACCTGCACTTACACAGTAGGGCCAACATGATTACACTTGTAACTCTCAATTGCAGTACAGTACATAATTAAAAGTTCACTTGTACATTATAGTTAACACAAACGAAAAATAAAAAAAATACTGTGTACTACACTACTGTATGTACGACACACTGTTATAATAATTACACAAAGAGAAATGAATGAACTTTCTGTATGTATACTGCTAGCGCTAAAGCAGTTTTTTTAGCGTGACAGTGAAAATACTGACAGTCAGTCTGTTGTGAGGGCGTGTGAGAGCAGGCATTAAGAAGTGTTTTAAAAGAAATAATAATGTCAACTGCGATAAAAATTTTGGTGAAATTTTTAATGACGCAGTAATTGGAATTTGCGAAAACGAAAACTAAATGTTTGCAGGGGCTGCCTCAGAACGCGTTCGGATTTTTGACGTTTCGGATTATTGACTTCGGATTATCGACGCTCTACTGTAGTAAAGAAATTAATAATCAAATATGTTTACATGTTGTACGAAGATGTATGAATGTTACCGAAGTTAAACGACTGAGTATCTCTTCTTTAAATTTGTATACACAAATATATTGATGATAAAGGGTTGTATTTATATACAGTTTATAGCCTTAAGCAAATATTATAATATATATTATAGCATACATTAGTTCTATAACTCATATTAAAAAAAAATCAGCTTCACAAGAAATTATAACGATTGAAGTTGTAAACATAACCCCAAACTAACTATAATCTACACTGGGTTGTTTGTTTAAGTGTTACAGATGATGGGTGAAATCAGCTGTTCATATGTACGAATATTTCCGAAGTTAAACAAACAGGTATCTTTTCTTTAAATGTGTATAAAAAATATATTGATGATAAAAGGTTGTGTTTGTATTCATTTTATAACCTCAAAGCAAATCTTAAAACTTATATTAGTTATTTCCTCCATGTTTTAAGAAAATCCACTTCACAACACTTATATTGATTGAAGTTGTAAACATAACCCCAAAGTATAATCTTTGCTAGGTTTGTTTTAGTATTACAGATGATGGGTAAAATCAGCTGTTATATTATAATGTTACTCACATACGTACGGACGTACACTCGCTTTTGTAGGAGTTGGTGATTGTGTAAAAAGAAACAAACATGTATGAACAGAAAATTTATTCAGATCCTGATTGAATCAAACATTTTGTTCTTACTTTAACCCCTTAAACTTAAAAGATTTAGTCCACGTTTTAAAGACATCAAACTTTCGATCATTATAATCGCAAAGCATTTTTTGATCATGCCAATAATCTATATTTTAACCAGTACAACGTATTTACAAAAATAACATTAATTTAAAATAACTCTAACCTATATAACCATGTCAGTCTAGTACGCATGCAGCTTCCTGTTTGCGCATGCGCACAATAACAAGCAACCCCGCTGTTGGAACTGTGATGGGAACAGTTCAATACGGAGATTTTCGTATCTTTTTCCTGAACTGGAGGATGGCTGGTGACATTAAGATTAAGGATCATACAGGGTGTTTTTTTTAAAGACTTTTTTGTTCTTGTTGTTGTTTCGATACGTTTATAAGTTAGTGGGGTATAAAGTTTTAAAAACATCCTACCTGAGCGGAGATAGACATCAGACATAGAATTAAAACACCGAGCAGCATATACAACCAACGTGTGCAACAATTTTGGACCAAATCTGGCTTTAAATGCGGCCGTGAGAGTGCGAACACGTATATACTTATAATATATATATAGCTTCCGGTTGTTTAATTTTTTTGCTAACCTACTTGTCCGAGTGATGTAGCAACTAATGTGTATACCAAATTTGGACTAAATCGAACTTAAGAGTGCGAACACATATTTACATATGTTATTTCCGGTAAAAAAACGTGCTTCCGGTTGTTGGATTTTTTGGCTAACAAACACGTCTGAACAACATAAACAACCAATTTGAACCAAATCTGACTTAAAATGCGGCCGTTAAAAGTGCGAACACATATTTACGTGTACATAAAATTTCTAATAACACCACAAAACGTGTTCTGGGAACCATGATCTGTGCTCATTTACTACTCCCGACCATAAGGGTCCTTGCAATAGCTTATCTTTCCTATAGAAATTCACTAATAAAATCAAAACATGCTCCATATGAATAATACTTCAATTATTGCTACTAATACAGATCAACCACCTAAAATTGAATTGAAAATAAACATGGTGCCGAAAATAAATATTTTAAAATTAACCTATGAAGCATGATCCAGCGCTATTATTTATAATCCTCATCCATCAAGTTGAACATGACACACAGAACAAGCCAACTAACTAACGCAATAAACAACTTAATCAAAGAAAGTATGATTTAAAACTCAAAACAGGACAAATAAAGTTAAATTAGCTAAACTCTTTTAACATGCATCTTTCAAAAGTTATCTTATGTCTGCTAAATCTGAACTACAATATTTTGTCGTCACTTTGGAATTTTGAGGGAATCTGAAAAATTAGCTTAATTAGCTTTTGTACTGTAATAAACTACTTCATAAAAAAAATCGTTTCACAACAAATATAATCAACTCCTATAAAAGCGAGTGTACGCGTACATGATTAACATATAATATAACAGCTGATTTCACCCATCATCTGTATTACTGTTACAATTCAAATATTTCCCTAACTCTGTAAATAAAATAAGAACGAAATTAAAAATACGTATTGGAGCGAGAGAGATAGAAGTCAAATTGGAATGTCATTCATTTAGTTAATCCGTCATACACGCCCGACACCTAGCGACAATTATGCGCACCACTAAATACAACGAAAAGGTACAATCAAATCACGACTTTCAACTCGAATTCATTAAAATAAAATTACAAAACGAATCTGTAGACCTACATTTCCTACATCAAAAATATTCAAAACTAAATTCTGCATCCAGGAAAGCTAGAATAAAAACATAAAACCAAGTCAATCGACAAAGATTTACGTTAAAATGCAAGGAGAAACTAGGCCTATCTAATTACAAATCGAAGAGAAGTTGGCAGAATAAATCCGATTACAAGAAAAATACATTCTTATTAGAAAATTAAACCAGACCTATGAAAAGAACCAATTTTTTACATCTCAAATGTCTTTGGTCTAAATCTAAAATAAACACCGATAAGCTATTATAAATATAAAACCGAAGCCTCGACCGACAAAATTTAATCGTAAGCGGATATTTCATTTATGTAAGCTCCTCCCACGAAACGCTGTGATTGGTCCACGTAATTCTTGCCACCAAATGAAAAAATACGAAAAATAAGATATATACATTCTAGAAATTAGATAGCAATTATTGTAATAAGGAGTTATTTAAGTGTTTTATATAATTTAACTGTTTAAAATCATATTAAATTTCATTGTAAAACATTGTTATGTATCAAAACAAATCCACACAATTAAATAAAGACACAATTCCAATAAATCACTTCACGACTCCCAAACACCTATTACATTAACAAACCCAAATCCCAGAAGATATGAAGATTCATCAGGCGTTATTATGCATTTCCTGGAAAGGTAGAGAAGCCCCAAAAGAAGGACATTGTTAAGTTGGCCACTGAATAGTGCAGTTGATACAATTTTGGCTGTTGAAATTTAAAGAAAAGAATCGGTATTTGAATAAATATGAAGCTTATGAAGTTCAGTGTTTTTCCTTTATAACAATTACTATCAAATTCTAATCTACAAGAACAAACAACCAATTGGGTGAGAACTTTCCAATTAACTAGGCCTAGTCTATTTTAAGATCCAACACCAAACCAGTTACCTTAGAGGGATAACTTATCTATTTGAACTAAACTGTGAATAATAATATATATATATGTTATGCATATAGATTTACCAAGAACCTTTGAACTTTAAATTATCGTAAATTCAGTGATCCATTATAATACTAAATCCATTAACCAAATAACCTTTTTGACGATTCCATATAATCTTGCTCTCATTAATTTTGTACATATGTTAGTTGTGTTATCTATAATCAAATTTGTTTTCTTTTTAAATACTTTGGGAAAAAGACGGCACCAACCTACCGAGTTAAGATCTTGTGTTTTAAAATTTTATTGAACAACCATTAATAAATTGTTTATCATCAAACTTAGTATTCATAATCTAAATAATATTGTTCTCTGAAAAGAAATATCATTTTATGTATTACCTGTAATAATACAGAAGTAAAAGATTGTTTTATAATTGTAACCCTTGTCGACCATCTTATTTTAATATAGATTTAATTGTAAAGTAAAGTAATTGTGAGTGTTGTAGTATTACTTAAACAAACTCAGGTAGATTATAGTTTGGGGTTATGTTTACAACTTCAATCGTTATAATGTCTTGTGAAGTTGATTTTTTTAAATATGAGCTAAAGAACTAATGTATGTTATAGTATACATTATAATATTTGCTTTTAGGTTATAAACTATATATAAATACAACCTTTTATCATCAATATATTTTTTTATACAAATTTAAAGAACAGATACCTATTTGTTTAACTTTCAAAACATTCGAAGATCTAAACAGCTGATTTTATCCATCATCTGTAATACACAAACACAGTGTAGATTATATTTAGGGTTATGTTTACAACTTCAATCGTTATAATTTCTTGTGAAGTTGATTTTTTTTAAATATTAGTTGTAGAACTAAAATGTATGCTATAATATACGTTATAATATTTGCTTTGAGGTTATAAACTGTATATAAATACAACATTTTATCATCAATATATTTGTGTATACAAATTTTAAGAAAAGATATATTTGTTTAGCTTCGGAAACATTCGTACATCTTCGTATAACATATAAACATATTCGATTATTAATTTCTTTACTATAGGCTAAAATTAATAGAACTTCTAAATAATTTGATCTATCAATATGAAATAAAAAGCAATTAAAACATAGTATTTTTATCTTTCTTTAAAAATATATAATAACATGGACTATGTAAATAAATATGTTTAACAAATAGGCCTACAGTTTTATAATCCTTATTATTGTACACATTTACCGAGTTAAAAATCCCCGTGAGCACACGGGGATTTTTACAATAATAAGGATTATAAAACTGTAGGCCTATTTGTTAAACATATTTATTTACATAGTCCACGTTATTATATATTTAAAGAAAGATAAAAATACTATGTTTTAATTGCTTTTTATTTCATATTGATAGGTCAAATGATTTAGAAGTTATTAATATTAGCCTATAGTAAAGAAATTAATAATCGAATATGTTTATATAATATACGAAGATGTACGAATGTTTCCAAAGTTAAACGAATATATCTCTTCTTTAAATTTGTAATTAAATTTTTGTATAGTTTTTTCCATAAAATACCATAAAAGTACCCGGTAAAAGTGCGGAATTTTATCGTGGGGGCATCTTCTGATCGAAGCTGATGGCTGAGTTTGTATTTTGCGAACGAAGCGAAGCATTCCATAACCCGTGGCCGCAAGGTCAACGTGAAAACTAGGAAAGCGACTTTTTCTGCTGTTAGTGGAACGAAGCAGCGCGTGAGTCGAAGCTGGAAGCTTATGTGCAAACACATTCTATTAATAGATTTCGTACACATAGGCAGCTATTCAGTGCCTCCGTGAATAGACCAGTTTCCCAAATAGTTGGTTGAAACCCTAAAACATATAAACTCGGTTTTGGAAATTCGCTCAACTCAAGTCAGCGGTTCAGCTGTGTGGTCGAATTATTTTTAACATAATATACAAAAACACACCTTGTTTTCTTTGTCTTCAGTGGATGGTGATGTTAGAAGTACGGCTGTAGAGGAGGCAGAAATGTTTGCAATACTAAAATGTTACATATTACGTATGTTACAATATTACAATGTTTATGTTAGTAAAATGTACTGCAAGTGTTGTAGTAAAATAATTTCAAAATGTACTTTGAGTTGGTCAGTGAAGTTGGAACAAAAATCAGGAAAAGTCAGTGCATTGAATTACCATAATTTTGTAGGAACTGCTGAATCATCTAAAAATCCATAGGTGTATGTGCAATGAGGTAGGTATAATTATATATGTGATTGCGATCGTGCCAATTTAAATAAAATGTCAATAACCATTTTTAAGAAGTCAAATTTATATTTTTGTAACCTACTTACTGTAAAACTGCTTAGAGTTGTCACAATTGTACCGTGTTTGGACTCATTTTGCGAGGAATAATATTTAGAGTTCAGTAATTAGAGTAAAAATTAAGTAAATTTAACGGTTAGAAAAATGAGATTTTGTAGCACAAGGGCTAGTTGGTGTTTAATAGGAGAACCATTAAGCAGGTAGGCCGTGTGAGTGTGTCTGTGCATGTGGGAGCGAGGGTCGATTTTATGACTTAGAGCGCATTGCTGTTTGTACAGACTATACCTGGATTTTTCCAACCAAAAACCTAATTTTACCAGACTATTAGAGTGGTCGAAAACATTGATATTCGTCAAAATATTTAATCAGAGTTTTTAATGTTCGCAATACTTTCTCAATGAATACCAGAAAATAAAAAATAAGACTTAAAGATTAACAATGACGACAATAAATATGTTTAAGTTAATTATTATTGTTCTGTGCAATAGATGCAGTAATACGAAGGTGTATAACAACCTTAATATGTAATCGTTTGACCTATATAAAAGTCAGTTTATTTTGAGAAATCCTGTCTTACAATTTGTT
>JAGFPH010024658.1:0-11251 GCA_018207615.1 Philaenus spumarius
GCCAAACTGATTACAATGGCTATGGCTACAGTGTTCCTCGGTTGGACTAACGCTGATACACTTTTATAAAAATACATTGATTTTTATCCTCCTTAAACTTAACTCTATATTAAAATATACATTTAGAAATTGTATAAGAGTGAAATAATTATTTATTTTATGTCTGATTCTATTGTAGGATTGCTAATTTCATTTTGTTATTAACTAAACCTACAGTATGCCTAAAATAAGGAGTTCTGAAAGTATAATATTTTAAAAATGTTTTATGCAAAGTAAAAGCAAGCTGAACACACACATGTTCTATCTATACACCCTCCGTTAAGTTTTAGGCAACTCTCGTAGTGTTGTTGAACATGTTGGAGAAAAAGGAGTTGTTTTATACTTCTAACATATATACTCTGTGGCTCATTTCGCAAGATGCTTTCCTTCACCATTCCCTTCACATAAGTGTCAGGGTGTGAAAAGTCAGTGGAGTGGGATTGGTATAGAAAGTATGTTACTCGAGCAGGGGCGGATCTAGGATTGAGCAAAGGGGGGGAGGTTAAATACCACTGGGGGACCCTCCCCCGGAAAAATTTTGTAAAAAAATAGCCTCTAAAAACGTCATTTTAATGCAGTTTAAGACTACCAAAATCATAAAGCTATTAGGAAAATCCTTTTCATCACACTGTATCGGACATAGTCACTTTCAATATCAGCTGTGAGTATTTAAAATAGCGTTTTCTCGGTCTAGATCCGCAAAATCAGCTGAAGATTTTTGCCGATCTCTAAATTATTTATAAATTATAACACCAGTAGCGCTATCATTAATAATTATGATTTGAAATGTTGTCTTATTAATATATTAGTTGTAATAACGATTATAACAAAGAAAAAAACGTGAGTAACAATAAAAACTACATTTTGATACTATTTACAAGTATTAAATAAATAAACTTTCAACTTATTATTTAAAAAAGTATGTCAGTACGTTTATTCATGTACCTGTATCGGTAGTAGTGTATTGTGTCTTTTAATATTAATGACAGAAAAAAACACCAAAGACAAGATGAACTTTTCCTTAAAAATCAAGAAGGTTTTTATTTGTATCGCTATTGATATTAAAATCAGCTGATCTCAATCATTTAGTTAGTGCTGTAAACGTAAACTATGTTGTCATTGTACTCTAGGAATGTTATTGACAAACAATAGCTTATTTTGAAAAAAAATATATGAAATTTATTATTAATACTATTAATCACAGTGTGATGAAAAGTATCGTTCATCACATGGGCCAAAAGTGGTTTTTCTATCCTCGCTCATTTTCCGACTTTGGCTTCGCCTTGGTCGATAAACTTCAGTTTGTATCGAAAAGCGTCACTTTCGGTCCTAGTGATGAAATTGGCCTATACTGTTAAATCATGTTTTAATAATGGCTGTTATTGCAGATACTGTACAGACTAAATTTAACTACAACTAATATTTTCCAAAAGGCCTGAATCATATAAGAAAAGAAATTAAGTAATAATGTAATTACACTAATGCTTCATCTTCATTTGTGCCTGAACGTAACAGTGCCCCAAGAAGTTAAGCAGTAAACAACACAAAAGCACTTTCAAATATAAATTCTACTGACTTATTTCTTTGTGCTTAGTCAGAAATAAATGCTGTTCATTGCACTTTATAATTATTGACACATAAATAAATTTAAAAACCTCTGTTACACATGTTACTGTTTTTCAGGTAGTATCTAAAACCTAGGTTTATTAATTTTAAACAAAAGAATTTAAATACAGGCATGTTATTTATAAAAAAAATAAAAATCTAAAGACGTTCTTTATTTAATGTCTTTAAATGTTCAATCACACTCCCAATTTTCAATTACAATACGTCTATTTTTTTTTTTTTTTACAAAACACATTTATAACATATTTAAAGTCAATTTCTGTTTCTTTTAAAATATTGGCTAAGGCCAGGCCATTGAGTCGGGAATCCCCTATTATGCTCCCCAGGTACGTCTTAAAACTGTAAAGCTCTCTCTGCCGTTGCAGTGGTTACTGGCTCATAGCTCCAATACAATGGTTAATTTATTTCAATTCGAATTAGGAATAAAACCTACTTTTATAATACCGGTACATAACAATTATTAATTACTTCGGCTCGCATTACAATGCCGAAGTATTGAAATCATTCGGTAATTTTGTGTGTGTCTGTTTTCCTGTATACAGGATATAAGCACTCACAGATATCGTAGACAACTTCTGATGGTACTAAAATCTTCATAATTTTATTGCGGAGATTAAAAAAGCTTTTGAGCTTTCTAGCGTGAGTTGTAGCGCATCGGGGTCACGTTTTTGGGTCAAAATTATAAAAACACATCGTTTTATATGCTTTTGCATACAGGAAACTGATTTTGAGAGTTAAATGTCGTAGCGCGTCGAGGTCAAGTTTGTAACACTTACGTCCATGTCACAGAGAAAATAATAAAATAAGAAATGAATCAGCTGTTTACTATAGTGACTAAAGGAACAGAGATTTGGTCTAAATGAATAATGACGCAATACTAAATAGTATTAATCATTTTAATTTTCATATAAATACATTTCTTAATGACGCAAAATAATTACAGTAGAATCATTTTTTCTTTAATAAACAAATAATAAAACATAAAAGCAGACTGTAAAAGTAAGTAATATAAAAGCAGACTTAAAAAACATATCAATATATGAGCGTGTGTAAAAAGTGAAAATTATACAGAAACTTTATTTCAAAAAGTAGTGCGTTATAAGCGAATAATAAAACGGCAGTCGAGACTATGAACAGTTCGATAAATAAATAAATAAAAAAGAATATAATAACAGTACATCACACAATTTAATATGAATCGAGAACTTGATATGATAGAATGTACAGTGATCATGGAAGCAATTGGAGAAGAGAGAGAGGATCAATCTGTGTATGTGAAAGAGCACAGATGTCAAAAGATACAGAACGTAAGGGAACGTACTGTTTTTTCACTGGGACGAAGTAGAACGTATTACAAGCAGGGTCTTCTATCAAGATGGCGACATAGCTCACGTATGTTGAATGAAGCCGGCGTGTGTTATCGCAAGAAAAATGTGATTTTCTTTCAAAAGTAGTGACAAGTTTGGTCAAAATGTAAAGTAAATATACTTTGGAGGTGGTGTGATTGAAAAAATTAAAACTGATCATGTAAATTGGTTATTTCTCGACGGATATTCTTTCGATGTGCTTTGGCGGGACTAGCGTGGGGTAAGCTTCAGGAGTGAATTGAATTTACGACAAAAATCCTAGGTAAAGAACAGTGCGACGAATAAAACAAGTGAAACTGTAAGTAGAAATGGCCATTGGACATATTTTTAGTCTGCAGGTATTAAAATTTTTCAATTTATTAAAAATTAACTTCATTTAACTTCTATTGCGTCATTACTTAAGATATGGTCCAGGAAACTTTGTATAATTGTAGATAATTTCTTGACTTGTTTGTATATATGTATCACTATGTTTATGTTTCTTAATTGCTGTAAATATCCATTTTTGATCATGTTTGAGTAAATAATTGTTGTCTTGCCGCAATGCCTTGAATTTCTTTCTGTAGCCACGAATATCCATTTAGCCACTACTTTAATTAGCCAGGTTCCCACCCCTAAGAAAACAGAATTAATTAAAAAGTATTTTTCAGTGATTAGTAATTACTAGTGGACACGGCAATGCTTCGCTATTGCTTGATTTACCTAACCTAAAATTATATTCAGTTTTTGATCCGAATCAGTTGTTGATCAAAATCAGCTGTTCATCAAAATCAGCTGTTTTAAGCTTTTCATATGAACAGCTGTTTTTTGTGCCCCTGATAAAATCAAAAGAAATCTTTCTTCTTCTTCCTTAAGATTGACCTTCCATAAGATTAACATGGGAACTTTAAAAGCCACTGGGGCAGAGCCCAAGGGACTTATTCAAAAATGTAAGGCCAGTTTGCAAATCTACGCGACACGCTCTTTCCAATGAGACGTCAATGGATAAAATCGGTTAAGAAATGGCGGAGGAGTTCAACCGACAAAGTTTCATGTAGCGTATTAATTATATAGATAAGTAAATATATGCAAACAGAGCATAAGTGAGGTTATATGTGGATTGTCGCAAATTATCATGATTATTTTTTTTATTATTAAGATTATGGGAGTCAAGTAAGGTGAATTCAAGTAAGATGTACTTAGGTAAGGTGAATCAAAGTAAGGTGAGTTGAAGTAAGGTGAAATATATAATATTGTTCTACGTTGAAGTTGGAAGAAAGATGTTATGGAGAGTTAAGGTGGGCGATGATTTATTAATGAAATGAGGCAATAGGCCTAGGAGGTGCATAAGCAATTTTAAGTAGTACATGAGCGACGATTTTTGTTTTTTAAGGTAAATAGATGGAGGAGGTGTTGAAGAGATATTAATGGTTATTAGATAATCCACATATAGCGTTTTTATTTTTGATTTAAGACATTTTTTTTAATTTTTAAACTTTTTACCGAACCCCATTTTTTTTCCCAACGTGGGGCTAACAATTGTTTAGATATTTTTACATTTTGTAACGCTTTCCGTTACAAAATGGCGTCCAACTCGGGGGCTATTAAACGAAGGCGAGATGGATGTCGTGGCAATTTTGGAGATTTTTGAGGCGTTGTGGCAGACAACTCAATTTCAAATTGTTGAAATAAATTTTAAAATATGGCAAACAGGGTAGAGGAGTTAGGCCTGAATGATTCAGGTTTAGAATTGGATCAGTCCGTAAATGAGAGTGCACAAGGTAGAGTGGAGGGGTTAGAAATGAAAGAGACAATTAAGGATAGGCCTAGTGAAAGTTTAAAAGAGGTTAGGTCAGATGACAAAAGTGTGGGAGATAAGTTTGATGTAATAATGCAGTTCTTGAATTCAAAGTTTGAAAGTTTTAACAATAACCTAAACAGCAAAGTTGAAAATTTAAGTGTTAAATTGGAAGAGAATAAAATAGAAAATAAAGCAAACATTGAGAATTTAAGTATAGAAAATAAAGCAAACATTGAGAATTTAAGTATAGAGATCAAAGCAAATAATGACAATTTAAACTCTAAATTAGACAATCTCAAAATAGAGATGCAAGACTTAAAAGTAGAAAATGACTTAAGATTTAATGAAATTTGTAAAAGCCTAGATGTAAAAATAGAGTCAATAGATAATAAAGTGAATGATATTTCCAAATCTTTTGAAAATAAGTTAACAGAAGTGAACCAGAATGTGACTAATAAAGTAGAGGTAGTGGAAAATAAATGTTTTGAAATTGAAAGCAAAGTTGAGGGTGATTTAATTAAAATAGAACGGAAAATGGATGATAAATTCACATTGGTGGATATAGAAGTAGAACAGGTGAAACAAAAAACAAAAGATTTGGAAATTGACTTTACTGACAAAATTAATTCTAAATTTAAGAATGTAAATAATAACTTAGAAGAATTTAAGAGTGATATGGAAAGTAGGCTAGATAGCAATTCAGTAGTTATGATTGGTGATGCAAGAAATGAAACGGTTATACCAGAATTTTTCAATGAAAAAAGGGAACCACATCCTAAGACGTTTATAAAAGCATTAGAAATATTTAATCAATGTAGGGATAGTAAGTGGGAGTTAAAATCTGTCATGATGAGAAAATATTTTAGAGAAGAAGCTGCGATTTGGTTTGATGTTCATGAAAAGGAATGGAAGAATTTTGGAGAGTTTAAAATTGCATTTCTTAATAGATTTTGGTCGCAAGATAAGCAGGAGAATTTAAGAGTTAAAATTATGTTAGGTAGGCCTTATGCTGGAAACATAAGAGAAATACATAATTACGTAATGAGGTTGTACCATCAAACTCAATTTTTGGACCCACCTATGCCTATGGAAACTTTCACAAGGCATATTGTGAAACAGTTACCAGATGAATTAAGGTTAATTATATTAGCTGGTAAATTAGAGAGTCTGAGTGAACTTGAAAAAATTATAATGGACT
Organism: Philaenus spumarius; assembly: GCA_018207615.1. Lineage (NCBI taxonomy): Eukaryota > Metazoa > Arthropoda > Insecta > Hemiptera > Aphrophoridae > Philaenus > Philaenus spumarius. Next base: position 6,011 of record JAGFPH010024658.1, read on the forward strand.
GGCAGGAAAGCCAAAGACATATAAACGAATCAAATAGAGGTATAGATAATAGGAATAGACCATTTTTTGAAGAAAGGAATAGACATTTTAATGAGAATAGACCTTCATTTAATCAGAATAGGCCTTTTAACAACAATGGAAATAGGAACTTTAGAGAACAGAATGATAATAGGCAAGGCAATTATAATGGTCAGGGGAGATTTCAGAATAGGCCTCCTATGAACGGTTCAGCACAGATGAATCAAGGAGTAAATGGACAGGGACGTCCTAATTTTAATGCTAATCCACAAGAACAACGTAAGGAAAACGAGAACAGGCAATAGTGCGATCGGCTGGTAGGGTATTGCCTAAACAGGTAAAGCCGAAATTAGAGTTAGATAATAAAATTTTGACCACATATATACGTAATAATGATAATAAATGCAATGATAATAATAATATCAATGTAGAAGGTAATAGTATGTTAATAGATGAAAGTAATTTTTCTGATATTAAGACAAAACCAATAAAAGGAGATATAATTGAAATAGAAATTGAGATTTTTGATAAAAAATACAAATGCATAGTAGATTCTGGTTCTGAAATCACTGTGATAAATGAGAATATTTATCAAGAATTGTTATCATTAAGTAAAGAAAAAGTTATGGAGTTACCTGTATCAAATTTGTTGATAATGGGGGTAACTGGAACTAGAAGTAAACGAATTTCAAAACAAGTGTGTTTTGAGGTTAGAATAGAAAATCAAACTTTATTAATGAATTTTTTGGTAGTAAGTGGGTTGAATTTAGAAATTATAATGGGATGTGACTTTTTGAAAGAATATAAAGCTAAATTGGATTTTGAAAACAAATTAATAAAATTTAAAAATGAAAATTTTGAAATTGTGACAAAATTCATTAATAAAAAAGAAAATATGTATATTTGTGGTCTTAAAATTTGTAAAACAGATAATTGTTCTATTTTTGAAGAAACAGAAATGTTAAATACTATTGAAGCTCAGATAGAAGATACAGTGTATTCCTTTTACAATGAAGCACTGCATGAGGAAAATAATTGGGATGAAAATTTTGAATTAGAATGGGAATCAAAATTGAAAGATGTTATTATGGGTGCTAATTTGGAATGTGATGATCATAGACATAGATTGGGTACTGTTTTGAATTATTATAGGGATATTTTTTCGGATAAACCAGGTAAAATTAAAGGGTTTAAAGCAAAATTAAATATAAAACAGAATGAGCAGTTTGTTAATAAATCTTATGCGGTTCCTCATTCTAAGAGGGAGGCAGTAAATGCTGAGATAGAAAAAATGATTGCAAATGACATTATTGAAAGTTCGTGTAGTCCTTTTTCAAATCCCTTAGTATGCGTCATAAAAAAGGACGGATCAGTAAGGTTGTGTCTAGACGCAAGACAGGTAAATAAATTAATCATTCCTGACAGGGAGGCTCCTGAGAACATTGATGATCTTTTGCAAAGATTTGAGGGGGTTAATTACATTAGTAGTGTTGATTTGGTTAGTGGGTTTTGGCAGATTGAACTTGATGAAGAATCTAGAAAGTATGTAGCATTCACTTTTAATGGGCGAAATTTACAATTTAAGAGATTACCTTTTGGTTTGAATATAAGTACATCGATGTTCAAGAAAGGGCTTAGCCATGTCATGGGTGTTGAGGTCCAATCATTTGCCGTCATTTACGTCGATGATATCTGCATAGCGTCAAGGACGTTTTATGAGCACATTGAACATTTGGCAAGATTATTTGAACGTTTGAAAGAATTCAATGTGACAGTTAAATTGAGTAAATCTAGTTTTTGTAAAAGGGAAATAAATTTTTTGGGGTATAATATTTCGAATTTAGGCATAAGGGCTGATGAAGATAAAATTAGAGTCATTGAGTCATTTCCAGAGCCAAGGAACTTAAAGCAATTGCAAAGTTTTTTGGGTCTGTGTAATTATTATAGAAAATTTAGACAAAACTATGCAGAATTAACGGCACAATTTCGACATTTACTGGGTAATAATGGTAAAAACAAAAAACAATGGATTTGGGGCGATAAGGAAAGAGATGTTTTTTCAAAGATTAAACAAGAATTTTTGAAGTGTGTAATGTTAAAACATCCTAACTTTAATAAGGATTTTTATATGAGTACTGATGCGTCTGATATTGCCTTAGGTGTTGTATTATATCAGTTGGATGAAAATGGTGATAAGATGGTTGTATCTTTTGCTAGTCGTAGTTTGCAAGATTTTGAATTAAGGTATACTATTACTGAAAAAGAACTGTTAAGTATTGTATTTGGTTGTAAGAAGTTTAGAGGATATATTCTTGGAAATAGAACTATAGTTAAATCAGATCACAAAGCTCTTATGTTTCTACGTAATTGTAAACTTACACATGGTAGGTTATTAAGATGGATGTTATATTTACAAGAGTATAATTTAGAAATAGAATACTGTCCTGGGAAAGAAAACATTGCAGCTGACACGTTATCTAGGATTAGTGATAAGGAAGTTATACGTAAAAATGAAGAATGTGTATTGAAAATTTTAAATTCTAAATTAGAGAAACAATGGAAATTTAGAGATAATGAAATCAAGAAAATGTTTGAAAATTTAAGTATAGAACAACAAAATGATGTTAAATTAAGAGATATAATTGAACAATTAAAAAATAAGGATCAGAATTATAGTAAGTTAAAGAAATTTTTTATCATTTATAAAGATGTGCTTTTTCAAAAATATAATGTTTTAGATAATTACAAAATTTGTGTACCAACAATTATGTTAGATAAGATAATTGATGACTGTCATGAAAGGTATGGTCACATTGGCAGCAGCAAGTGTTACCGTATCTTGAGAGAAACATTTAGTTTTCCGAAAATGGAAAAAATTATAAAAAACAAGTTAAAGGGATGTGTACTTTGTCAAAAGAGCAAAATTAGTAATCAAAAGCAAGAGGGACTGATGAGAAATATAATACCGAGTAAACCATTAGATTTAATCGCGGTTGATTTGTTTGGAGAGTTGCCCGTTGGGAGGGGAGGCGTTAAATATATTTTTGTCGTGTTGGATGTTTTTTCTAAATTTGTTAAATTATATCCCATAAAGAGGGCAATCTCGAAAGTTTTGGCAGAAAAAATAACACAGTGCTACATGGTAGAAGCAGGAAAACCGAATGTCATTCTAAGTGATCATGGCAGTCAATTTCAGTCAAATGTTTGGTATGATATTTTAGGATGGGAAGGTATTCACATCAGACACACATCTGTATATCATCCACAAAGCAATCCCAGCGAAAGATGCATGAGGGAGTTAGGGAAAATGTTTCGTATATATGTAAATGAACAGCATAATAGATGGCCGGAATATGTGTCATTCATAGAGAGGTGCATAAACTATTCCATACATGACTCTACGAACTTTGCACCCTATGAGATTATGTATCAGAAAAAATGTCCAAGGATATATAGGAATTTGGTAGAAAGCCCAAATCAAAATGAAATGAATAACGACGAAAGGTTAGCGTTAGTGAGGAAGCAACTTAGGTTGAAGGCTGATCAGCGTAAGAGATTACATGATAAAAATGTGAAACCCATAGTATATGAGGTTGGAGATTTAGTGTTAGTGAAAAATCACTATTTGTCGTCGCAACTTAAGAAAGAAATAAAGAAGTTCTTTCTGTTGTATAGAGGTCCATATAAAGTAAGAGCAAGAAAGATGGAAAATGCCTATGTTTTGGAGGAGATAGAGACAGGAGAGGAAGTAGGCACCTATAATGTGGTGGAATTGCGAAAATTCTATGTTTCAACGAACCTTGCTACGCCGTAGTACTTGTATTAGGTGTTAGTTAATAAATAATGAGAACATAGATAGATTAGCATGTTATATATGATTATATTATGAGAAATGATTATGTAAGATTTAATAGATGATTTAATCCAAGTTTATGTGTTGTAGCCAGGCATGGCCCAACGCGTCATCATTGCGGGTCATAGAGATAGCAATGTTGGGTCATGTCTGGTGATTTCAAGGTACGGCGTCCTTTAAAAAACGGCCAAGTAGCTGATGTTCACTCACCATGGTGAACATCAGTGATGTATGTTTGCTGGTGTCATAAACCTCCATAGTTATAAGGATGGTGTTTGCTGACGCACACCATCACAAACTTGTTTTTATGTACATACACATGCGCCGTTGAATATTTTATATTTTTTATTCTTTACATTCTTGTCAGGTAGTTGCACTCTCATGGAATTATCCATATACGTTGTCTGAAAGGGGGTCATTGCCATTTTTAGAGGTCTTATTCACAATTTGATATGTAGGTGATGTGTTGAATTAGTATGAATGTATGTAAATGTAAATGTAAATTTAAATATTGTGAAGAATTTGATTTGTAGTGTGAATGATTATTTAAAATGTGTTAACTGAGTGTGATTGAGTGTAGAGTTGCCACAGGTTAAGGATGAAAATAAGTGAATTTTATTTGTTGCCAAAGTAATTTATAATGTGTAAAATTTGATTAATGAGTGAACTTTGATTTGCAATTGATGTATAATGTTAATTTGCAGGAAATATTGAGCCTGATAATATGTTGAGAGATGGACAATAAAAAACTTTGATACTTGAGTGATTGCAATGATGTATAATTTGATTGCTAATTCTGATAATGAATAATGATATGTAAACTTGATTTTTTCAGTAATGTTGATTGTAGTACTTGATTGTGAAACTTGATTTTTATGTGTAACTGATTTTTAATGTTGTTTAATTGTGATATTTGATTTTAATGTTTGATTGTTTTGAGTTGGTTTTTGATTTTTTGAGTTTTTGAATTTTTTGAGTTTTTGGATTTTTGAATTTTTTGTGGCAACTGATGGTTAAGTGAAAGTAAACATTGATAAGTGAAGTATTTTGGAATAAGAATAATGATTGAAATTTAAGTATAACTTGTAAATTTGAAATTTTTGAACAATGTAAAGACCAAATTTCTTTGAAATTTAAAAAAAAAAAAAAAAAAAAGAAAAAAGGAAGAAAATTTTTCTTTTCCTTCTCTGTTACATGGACTGTGGTGTTTTTGGTGTTCATGAAAGCAAATTCCTTGAATTTCTTTCATGAACTGGGGTATCTGTAACACTTACGTCCATGTCACAGAGAAAATAATAAAATAAGAAATGAATCAGCTGTTTACTATAGTGACTAAAGGAACAGAGATTTGGTCTAAATGAATAATGACG
>JAGFPH010024659.1:0-11251 GCA_018207615.1 Philaenus spumarius
TTGGCGTGCGAAACACGCAATGTACTGCGTATTGAAAATACTCAAAATACGGAGGCTGGCATGCGAAGCGCGCAAATTACTGTGTATTGAAAATACTCCCAATACGGGGGTTGGCGTGCGAATCACGCAATGTACTGCGTATTGAAAATACTCAAAATACGGAGGTTGGCATGCGCAGCACGCAATGTACTGTGTATTGAAAAGACTCCCAATACGGGGGTTGGCGTGCGAAACACGCAATGTACTGCGTATTGAAAATACTCAAAATACTGAGGTTGGCATGCGAAGCTCGCAATGTACTGTGTATTGAAAACACTCCCAATACGGGGTTGGCGTGCGAAGCACGCAATGCAGTGTGTATTGAAATACTCCCAATATGGAGGTTGGCGTGCAATGCACTGTGCAGGGATAAATATCGTCTAAAGCTTAATCAATATTCAATTTTCTAAATACGTTATGACGTGTGCATTATGTAAATAAAGAAGCATAATAAAAGAAATTGTATATGGTAATTTGTTGCATGTTATGTTAAGCGATACCAGTTTAAATAGAGGAAGCACACAACACTATAGTTATTTTCCCATTCTTTTCTAAAGAAAGAATTACTTCCAATTATTATTCAGTCTAATTTAAAAACAAATTACTTTATGAAAACTCCATAACACATAATGAACCAGTCCTGAAAATAAAAAAAAAAAAAATAGAAAAAACCAAAAAAGATACTTTGATGTAAAAAAAGAGGACACTTCGATGTATACATGCCCTCCACGAAGTAATATGCAGTCCTCAAATGATATGCGGAATTTCATCTTTGAGACAGTGTTGTTGTCATACAGTGTATATATTTTTCAAGTATTTGTGCTTGTTTAATGTTTTATGTCACAATAATTGAGTGTAGTTTATAACGACGTGTACCACAACAGTGGAATGAAATACTTTTTTGACGTTGATCTCATGATGGTGACATGAACTACCGAAACCGGTAATCCGATATGACATATTTAGAGTGCTTGACGATGAAATAAGGTTTATTTAACGAAAATAAAATAGCAGAATTAAAAAACGACCCAACATCTAAATTCCACCAACAAATCAAAACGGGCATTAATAAACACTTGTTCAGTGAGGATGAAAAGAAGTTTAATAAGATGATCAAACCTTTCGCACCGCAATTGAGATCATTACCAAAAATACACAAACCTGAGCAACCAATAAGACCATTAGTTAATTTCAGAAGTACACCTTCATACAGATTAACCAAAACATTGGATAGATTGATTCGGAAACATGTTTAGTAATAGTTACAGTTTAAAAAAACAAGCAGGACCTGATTTCAAAAATAAAAGACATACATGTTAAAACTAGCGCATCCTTAGTTTCATTTGATATACACAATTTGTACACTAACGTACCAGTAAAAGAAACTATTCGCATATTAACCAGCACACAAAAACCAGCAAAACCATGAAAAATTTAAAAATTGATGAACTATCTGATTTACTTAATATATGTCTATCTCAGAACTATTTTCAATTCAATAACAAATATTACGCCCAAAACAACGGATTAGTCATGGGATGCCCTTTGTCGAGTATCATGGCAGAAATATTTTTAAATAATATAGAAAACAATAGCATCATTAATATTAACAATAAACACAATAAAAACATCGTCTACTATCATAGATATGAGTAGAGTCGGCCCGGATTGAGATCAACCTTGACCTTGACCTTGACCTTGACCTTTGAGCAGTGTAACGTGTGTGAGATGTTGACCTTGAGGAGAGTTAACGTTTGTGAGGTGTTGACCTTGAGGAGAGTAACATGGGCGTTGAGGGTGACCTTGAGGCGCCGACGCCGGCCACTGTTTCCGCCCGCCATCTTTTTCCGCCATTTTGTTTCCGCCATCTTTTCTCCGCCATCTTTATTTTTTATTTTCTAAATTAAATTAAATTAAATTATTTTCTTTTTAAAACAGAATAAATCAGCTTTTCTGAGATTTCGCCATCTTTGCAGTCCCACGTGACCAATATTTATTTAGATTATTTCTTTTTATTTAAAAACGTTAGTACAGAAGGGTGATTCGAACCTATGGAGTTTGGTACGAGAAACAGACGCCTTTGCCGTTTGAGCCATGACGACATTTCTAGTTTACTATATTTAAGTTGAGTACATAAGTGTAGCAGATTGCAGTGTTGTAATATTTGTGAGTATATCGCAGCCATTGTCGCAGCGCCCTATATGTACAGGATGTTCCAAAACGACTGAGTGATCGGAAAGATGTGTACATACATTGTATCCTCAATGTTAAACGACGTCGCTACTTTTATAATCTGTCGCCACCTTGTTCGTCATCTTATTGATATATTACAGCCTTCTATATGTACAGGGTGTTCCAAAACGACTGGGTGATCGGAAAAATTGGTATATGCATTGTATCTTCGATGTTAAACGACGTTGCTAAATTTACAATCCGTCACCATCTAGTTCTCCATCTTGTTGAGATATCGCAGCCTAATATTTGTACAGGGTGTTCCAAAACGCCTTTGTGATCGAAAAATTTTTTATGTACATTGTAACCTCGATGTTAAACGACGGTGTTAAATTTACAATCCGTCGTCATCTTATCGCAGCCATTGTCGCTGCCTCCTATATGTACAGGGTGTTCCAAAACGACTGGGTGATCGGAAAGATGTGTATATGCATTGTATCCTCTATGTTAAACGATGTCGCTACTTTTATAATCTGTCGCCACCTAGTTCGCCATCTTATCGATATATTACAGCCTCCTATATGTACAGGGTGTTCCAAAACGCCTGGATGATCGGAAAAATTGGTATATGCATTGTATCCTCGATGTTAAACGACGTCGCTACTTTTATAATCCGTCGCCATCTTATCGCAGTCATTTTCGCAGCCTCCTATATATACAGGGTGCTCCAAAATTCGTAAAAGCGGTAATATTTAATTTATACGAACAATATAATGTAATATTAAAAGATAAAACGGAGTTATCCTAACCTAGTTAGTGCGTGTGAGGGTGTGTGTGTGTGTGAGTAACACTTATCTTCTATATACAGGGTGTCCCAAATTCTTAAAAGCAGTAATATTTAATTTATACAAACAATATAACGTATTATTAAAAGGTATCGACAATTTAAGTTATCTCATCCCAGTTAATATGTGTGTAACACTTTTCTCCTATATACAGGGTCCCCCAAAATTCTTAAAAGCGGTACTATATAATTTATACAATCAATATAATGCATTATTAAAAGGTATCGACAATTTATATCAACGCCGTTAATATGTGTGTGGAACATTTTACTCCTATATATACAGGGTGTCCCAAAATTCTTAAAATCGATATTATTTTTATACGAACAGTTGAATGCATTATTAAAAAGTATCGACAATTTAAGTTATATTTATCCGGTTAGCATTGAGTGTGTGTAACACTTTTACTGCTATATACGGGGTGCTCCAAAATACTTAATAGTGGTAATATTAAAAGGTATAGGCAATCTAAGTTATCTTACGCTTTTTTAGTGTGTGTTTGTATATGCATATATGTTGTTCATCGGTCAGACCATAACAGTAAATATTACATAGAATAATATAATGTGTGATTAAACATATAACAATGTGTTGTAGAGTATGAGAAAATGATATAAACCGAACTTGACCAAGCCTAACCAAACGAACTTTCGTAATATAACTTAACCAAACTTAATCGAAATCCCCAAATTATTATAGTGTATTGTAAAAAATGTACCCGAACTTAACCGAACTTAAACGAACTCCCAAAATTGTTATAGTGTATAGTAAAAACATATAACACAAGGGGTCGAACAGGGATTGATTCGGATAGGTATAAAGTATTATGTACAAGTACCTTATAGAGAACGGTGTTATGACGATCTGCCTGTAGAAACACCCAAACGTATCTGAGGGTAACCGATCTGTAAACATAGCGTTATTTTAGCAAGAAGCTATGTTGTTAATAATTAACCGTGCCTAAACAGCAAACAATAACCAAGAAGCATTTATTGTTAACTAACACAACGAATCCACTACGGTTAGGTTAACCCTACCTAAACCGCAAACCTTAACGTGGAAGCCTATGTTTCTACTAACATGGACAGACATTGTTTTTATAGGAGTCTATGTCGTTAACTAACCTAAGACGTAATGTTATGCAACGTAGTAAGTGTCTACGAAAAATAATCGACCTATATTGTTCTAACCTAAGCTAAAAACCACAATAGCAATTGTTTTTATAGGAGTATACGCCGTTACTAACCTAAGACGTAATGTTATGCAACGTAGTAAGTTTCTACGAACCTAGTCGACCTATATTGTTATAACCTAAAAAGCACAACAGCAATTGTTTTTATAGGAGTCTATGTTGTTAACTAACCTAAGACGTAATGTTATGCAACGTAGTAAGTTTCTACGAAACCTAGTCGGCCTATATTGTTAACTAACCAAAGCTAAAACACCGCATACCTAGCATACATAGGAAAAATTACTTAATAGCAAAGGATTATATTCGACCTATATTTTTAACTAACCTAAATCACACTGATTTAAATAAAAACCCCGAACCACAAAACAAGGAACAAAAACAATAACTAAACAACTAAATTGTAAGTTATGTTTAATACGTTACCCTTATGTACATTTCGATGACATGGTCATCCTCCTTAGAGGGTTTTAACACTACTAAAGTATACAGATAATATTACAGAGCCACGTTTACCAGCACTCCCCCCACTCCTACCCATACTGATTAATCCAAGACCGACCTGGTGGGGGAATTGGAAGAGCCACATTACTACAAGTATCTACAGTCAAATAAAATAAAATAAAAATAAAAAACAAAAAACATGTTATTTTTTTAATGAGCTATTTAGTTATTTGTTCAATTTAACTAACCTAAGCTAAAAACCAAGGCTTGACTTTGCAATGGAGATAAAGTTGGCCGGTGGTGAGGTCAACTGGTTCGAGGTCAGTGACGTCAGAGTGTTAATCTTCTTCTTTTAAAAGCACTTTAATGCTGCAGACACTCTTGCTAGCTTTGACTGGTCTATGTCGTTAACTAACCTAACACGTAATATTATGCAACATAGTAAGTTTCTACAAAACCTATTTGACCTATATTGTTAACTAACCTAAGCTAAAAACCACAATAGCAATTGCTTTTATAGGAGTCTAAGTCGTTAACTAACATAAGACGTAATATTATGCAACGTAGTAAGTTTCTACGATCCCTAGTCGACCTATAATGTTAACTAACCTAAGCTAAAACACCACATCCATGTAACCGAGCCTAAATAGGGAAAATGAATTAATAGCAGAAGACTACATTGTTAACTAACGTAAGGTAAAACATCGCATATTAAGCTAGAAGTCCCTAGGACCTATAAGTAAACCCAAACAACATATAATAACCTAAAAATAGGTAGCAAGTTGTTAACTATACAGCATTACTTTGGCAAGAACCTATGTTGTAACTAACCTTACATAAACAACAAACAATAGCCAAGAAGCATTTGTTGTTAACTAACCTAACGAATCCACTATGTTTTAGCTAACCTTACCTAAACAGCAAACGCTTTTATGTTAGCCTAGTTGTTACCTAACCTAACTTAAATAGCAAATGTCGAGCTAAAAGTCAAGGCCTAAACTGTAGGATGGTGTAATACTATACTGTGTGATTGGTGGATACACATTGCACGGATTGACGTAGATAAGTAGTTTGAATCTATTTTACACGAGACTTGTAGAAGCCTAGACATAGAAGACAATGTTTTTAGCTAAACAAACCCAGACAGGAAATAATAACCGAAAAGTCCTTTCGCAAGTTGTAACTAACCTAGTCTAAAGAGGGAAGATTTCTTAATAGCGAAGGACTGTGTTGTTAACTTGTTAACTAACTAACTAACGTATTACGTAAAGTTATGCAGCATGGTTGGTTGCTACGAAACCTAGTCGACCTATCTTGTTAACTGTCCTAAACTTAACACCAAATATTAAGTTAGAAGCATAACTAACCCTACCTAAACAAAAAAACAACAGATATTAACCTAGGAGTCCGTTGGCTGGTCTTTAGCTAACCAAGAATAAATAGGAAAAATTACTTAATAGCAAAGGACTATGTTGTTAACTAACTAACCTATTACGTAATACAACGTGGTCGGCTGCTACGATACCTAGTCGACCTATCTTATTAACTATCCTAAGCTAAACAGCAAATATTAAGCTAAAAGAATAACTAACCCTACCTAAACGAAAACAAACAGCAAATATTAAAATAGGAGTCCATTGGCTGGTCGTTAGCTAACCAATCCTAAATAGGAAAATTACTTAATAGTAACTAACCTATTACGTAAAGTTATACAACGTGATCGGTTGCTACGATACCTAGCCGACCTATCTTGTTAACTATCCTAAGCTAAACACCAATATTAAGCTAGAAGCATAACTAACCCTATCTAAATAAAAACAAACAACAAACATTAACCTAGAAGTCCTTTGGCTGGTCGTTAGCTAACCAATCTTAAATAGGAAAAATTACTTTATAGTAAAGGACTATGTTGTTAACTAACTAACCTATTACGTAAAGTTATACAGCGTGGGCAGTTGCTACGATATCTAGTCGACCTATCTTGTTAACTACCCTAAGCTAAACACCAAATATTAAGCTAGAAGCATAACTAACCATACCTAAACAAAAACAAACAACAAATATTAAAATAGGAGTCCATTGGCTGGTCGTTAGCTAACCAATCCTAAATAGGAAGAATTACTTAATAGCAAAGGGCTATATTATTAACCAACCTATTATGTAAATTTATGCAGCGTGGTTGGTTGCTACGAAACCTAGTCGACCTATCTTGTTAACTGTCCTAAGCTAAACACCAAATATTAAGCTAGAAGCATAACTAACCCTATCCCAACAAAAAACAAACAACAAATATTAACCTACAAAACCGTTGGCTGGTCGTTAGCTAACCAAGCCTAAATATTAAACATTAGTAAATAGCGAAGGACTATGTTGTTAACTAACCTAGGATGTAAAGTTATGCAACGTAGTAGGTTTCTACGAAGCCTAGTCGGCCTTTAATGTTAACTACCCTCAGCTAAAACACCACATATTAATCTAGAAACCTGGACCTATAAGTAAACCGAAACAAAATATAATAATCTAAAAAACAGTTGCAGGTGTTTACTATACTAACCTAAACAGCTACCATTACTTTAGCGAGAAGCTATGTTTTTAACTACACAAACACACACAGAAAATAATAACTTAACAGTTCTTTCGCAGGTTGTAACTAAACTAGTCTAAATCGGGAACATTACTTAATAACGAAGGACTAAGTCGTTAACTTACCTAAGACGTAATTTAAAGCAACGTGGTTGGTTGCTACCCAACCTAGTCGATCTATGTTGTTAACTAACCTATCCTAACACAGAAGATCAGTCGTAGATTGTTAACTAACCTAGTCTAAATAGCGAACATTACTTAAAAACAAAGGCCTTTGTTGTTAACTTACCTTACCAAAACAACAAACAATAACCAAGAAGGCTTGACCTATAGGTTCTATCTAGTCTACCTTGTAGGTTAAACATTTACATAGAAGCCCTGTATAGTCATAAAAGTCTATAAGAAAATCATATAAACCTTATATACACTTATAGGACCCGAACAGGATGCCCGAACAGAACCGAGTGGGCTCCATGAGCGAACCAAAATTGTGTAGTGTACGTTAAAAGTATATAACCAAACTTAACCGAAACCTCACGGGACCGAACTTAACCGAACCGAATGGGCTCAGTCCTATAGGCATAACCCATGTTAGTAAAAAAAGTCGGTTTAGCTGTATAGTGTACAAGAAAACTCATATTAACTCCTAGGGTGTTCGATAGGAATTTGCATCGGACAGAAATATAATACACTATCGATCCATCCGGTTGCAGGATAGTGGTCACCATCGACAACGACGTCACCTATGCTTACTGTTGTTAACAAACCTAAGCTAAAATCCAAATATTAGTTTAGATCTTTACCAAAACAACAAACAATAACCAAGAAGAATTGACCTATAGGTCTAGGTTCTATCTAGTCTACCTTGTAGGTTAAACATTTACATAGAAGCCCTGTATAGCCATAAAAGTCTATAAGAAAATCATATAAACCCTATATACACTTATAGGACCCGAACAGGAGGCCCGAACAGAACCGAGTGGGCTCCATGACCGAACCAAAATTGTGTAGTGTACGTTAAAAGTATATAACCAAACTTAACCGAAACCTCACGGGACCGAACTTAACCGAACCGAATGGACTCAGTCCCATAGGCCTAACCCATGTTAGTAAAAAAAGTCAGATTAGTCGTATAATGTACAAGAAAATCATATTAAATCCTAGGGTGTTCGATAGGAATTTGCGTCGGACAGAAATATAATACACTATCGATCAATCCGGTTGCAGGATAGTGGTCACCATCGACGACGACGGCACCTGTGCTTACTGTTGTTAACAAATCTAAGCTAAAATCAAAATATTAGGTTAGATTCTAGGTCTACTCTATAAGAAGCAATGTGGTTGGTTGCTGTGCTGTACGAATGTGTGTGTATGGTTGGAAGAAAGGTATTGTACCTACGTCGAAAATCAGATCTAATTAGGATAACTACCTAGATTAAAAAAGGCATAGTAAAACAATCAGTTTATAAAAATTGTATCTTTATTATCCAATAAAAAATATATTTTCTAATTATAACAAATTTCTATTGCGTTGTTTTTATTACATGGTAATTTATTTATACACAAAATACAACTCTTTCTATATTCTTATTAGGTGTAACCTTAAGTCTATCCAATTTAATCTTTAGCTTGTAATTTAGATCTATATTTCCATTTTCTAATTCTTTTTCGAACCAGTAATTAGAACAATACATTGTGTTTAGGTTTTCAAATTGTAAAATAAATCGAATTCTATGTCGATAGAGCACTTCTTGTATAGCACAAATAATAAATTCTGTCCCTTCTTCCAGTTTCTCTAATCTACTACAGTCTTTAAATTTTATTTTTCCATTTATCGGCTGCATAAGAGAATTATTAACTTGGTCGACAACGACTTGATCATATTGCATGGTTTCCTCCAAGGTACCTTTATGGAACTGTAGATCTTCCACTTTCGGATAAACGTTTCCCTTAAAACTCGAGAGTCCGTTAGTTTTAAAGGATGCAAATGACTCTTTACTAGGCAAATAAACAACATTTAACTGATTGCCTTTGTTAGTTATCGATGTTGCAGTTACGAATGCAGCCTTATTTAACTCTTCTTTATTTCTGTATATTTGTATAAACACATTTTTATAGAAACCTTTTAAATGGTAAACAGATTTCGTGTTATTATTTTCTGCAAGCACCCCCACATAGCTAAACGAATCTTTAGTGTTGACCACAAATGCGTAAATTGCATAGGAGCCTGTCGTTTCCAGATTCAACCACCTTCGCATAAAATGTTTTTTAAGCTCATTCTCGGTTTCTCTTATTTGATTTTCCATGCTCAACTGATTTTTGTACTCTTCGCGTATCGCGACCGTGTTTTCTGTGTAGTCTAGCCTTCGTTTCTTAGCAGCCACCTCTTCCATCTCCAGCTGGCGTTTTCTACCACTTGCAACATACGGAGTGCATAAAGGGGTTATTTCCTTTATTTGGAAAGGGTACAGTTTGTTAGTCATACTGGTGCGTTTTCTTAAAACATCTGGAAGAACATTGGTTGTATCGATGAGGCCCTTTTCTGCGATGTTTACATCTTTTGGGATTGTAGAAAAGACACTCTTAGATTGTGTAAAATACGTATTGCCGGTTTTAATAAAACATTTGTGGGCGATGAGTACATTATTTTTATTGTCTTTGTCTTCTGTAACCTCGATGTAATTCGTGGGTAAGTAATTAAAACTAAATGCAGAGAGGACGTATTGTATTAGCTTTTCTCTCTGCATCGGGTTCTGCGGCATCTTAAGCTGTACTCCAGTCAGTTTTCTCGTATTTTTGTTCCCCCAGTAAACGTACTGCAAGAAATCATTAAACACCAGGCAACAACTGTTCTGTAATTTTTCTGTCAATTTTGTCCACATTTTGTCGAGCGAGACGGAATAGAATGGCGCATCCTGGAAGTACATTTTACTATTGCTCAGTATAGTTTGGCAATCTTCTAACGGATTTAATACATTGGAAGCCTCATTGCTATTTAGTTTGTTATAGTTGTATATTGTAGCCTCTAATCTTGTTACACCATGCTGCTTAGTCAAAGAGGAAGAAAATGTTTCCTTTAATCGAACATCTGGACATTTGACAAAGTCTATAATGTGATTACCAATCACCTTGTTAACTCCAGGGCTTGTTATCTGGCAGATAAATTTGTTATAAATTTTAACTCTGGCATTGGAATTTAACCATGTTAAGCAATCTATACCTGCAGTTTTATCATTTTCCACGATAACATTCGAGTCACTTCTATATTCGCCTTGGTAGCAAAAATTGTAGTTATCGGTTAGGTACTTGGATATCTCTTTTTTATTAAAAATACCAGCGAAATCCTGTGTTATATCTAGATCCATGAGGTAGTACTCCTGTACTTTGAGTTCGCACAAAATAGACGGTAACACTTCTAACAAGGTTTCCAATTTGACATCTGCCAGTTCCACCTTGTATGGGATGGCTATTGGTGTGTTGTATTTCTTATTAATTTGTTCCATACGTTCCTTCCCTATAATTCTTTGCAGCCCTTTTGTCATATTGTTCTCTTCGGTAAGAATAACAGGTAACTTTGCCTTTACTCCATGTCTAGCAGAAACAAAGTTGGAGAATTTTCGTCGTAGGCAGCTATTAAAAGAGCCACAGATTTCCTTCTTTAAAATAAAATTTCTTTTTTCTTTAGCTTTTTCTTCGCAGTCAGAAAGGTCGCAGATGTTAGCTATCATTATGTTATCGCAAAACGGTTGCGAAATTGGCATGAGTAATCCACCGCTCAGACGTTGTTCTCCTTCGGTATAATTAATGTTCCCTACGTCTGTTAACAAGTTGTTGTTGTCTAGATTTTCCAAAAGTAGCCACAAACCAAATCTCTCATTTGTTGGCTTTATTTTATTTCCGAATAGCTGAGGAAGGTTAACAAACTGAGAAGATGACATTTTATTTTCCACTAATTCAAAAGTACTACAAGAATAACTAA